>NW_004624900.1:1658588-1680183 GCF_000247695.1 Heterocephalus glaber | reverse complement strand
AACCAAGAGACTCATGTAATGGTACAAGATCCCAATGATGAATGTAACTGTATTTTATACCTCAAATGTACCAATAAAGTTAATGGGGGAAAAACAACCCATATGATCATCACGATATGAAAAAAAACCAATATCTCATACAGTATTTGGAATATACTTATAAAAATAAATATGCACTGTTTACTTGAAATTGAAATTTAACTGAGGATCCTGTATTTTACTGGACTGCTCAACCAGACTGTTTCTTTGTTTCGTTTTGTTTTGGTACTGGGGATCAAACTCACAATCTTGTGCTTGCAAGGCAGGCACGCTGCCACTGAGCTAAATCCCCAGCCCAACCAGGCTGGGAATACAGATCAGCCTTTTCTGACTTGCCAATTCAAACCTATTCAAGCTAGTGAGCTTGTGGCACAGAGTGAGAAATGCTACAAGACACTGTCTCTAGATTGTGTGCTACTGAGCTTACCTGGAGACACCTGGGAGCCATGGCTTTTGAGTGTTCTAAGCAATAGGAGACTGGGTTCCCACACAGCCCAGCCTGAGGCGTGACATGTTGCCAACACTGGGACAAGTTAGACTTGTATTTGCTGTGGTCTGAATGCTACCCCTCTCAAGTTATTATCTATTAAAATCCTCACCCTTAAGGTGATGGCGTTAGAAGGAGGGAAGCAAGGAGGGCGTGGAGATGGAGCTTTCCTGAGCAGGATCAGTGTTCACAGACAAGTCTCCAGAGACACCCTGCCCCATCCCGTGTGGCTCAGCAAGATGGCTGTGCCTAGGGCAGACACGGCTCCACTTTGGTCTTTGACCTCCAGGTTCCAAAATTGTGAAACAGTTCCTGTTATGTATAAGCTCCCCAAATTCATGGTATTTTTTGATAGCAGCTTGAGGGGACTGAGATAGAGCTGTCATTTGAGTCTGGGTGGCTCCCGGCTATCTGGATTCACAGTGGATTTGAGCACCCTCTGGAAAGAACAACATAGTTGGAAATCAGCAACAGTCCTGTGATTTTCCTAGTTATTTACATCAAGCAGGTAGCTATTAGAAGTCCTCCTAAAGGGGCTTTGTTTTAGTCTTAAATATCGTAACCAGGATGCCTATTGAGTTACACCATTTTGAATGCGCTTGCTACTCTACTAAATTCAGGCCTCTTACAGATACATTGGTTAAAGGTAACCTGATCAAAAGCAAAGCAATTTGCCATCAGGATGACTACAGTATGTGCACTGGTGTGTAGTTTTCCTAACTTAGGCTTTGTTTTTACTTTGATGGATCTAATAACTTTCTACACTTCCACAGTAAAAAGTACTGCCTGTATCTCAATCAGCACGGTGGAATTGCCATATACCTTGCACTGCTGGGGATGCGGCTAAATGAACTGGGAGCTGGAGTGGTAGTACTCCCCTATAATCCCAGCACTCCTGTGGCTGAGGCAGGGAGCTCACTACGAGTTCAAGTCCAGCCCAAACTACAAAGGGAGAGCCTGTCTCAAAAATCAAAACAAAACACGAATGACATCTGACCTGCATCTGTGCCAGCCTGGTCCCAGGGCTTTCTTTGCACGTCGGCCAGGAAACTCTCACATCACCCTCAATGAGCAGGTCATTCAGTCACTCATGAGCAGAGACAAAGCGAAAGCACACAGAGGTTGCCAACGCCTTGTCCAAGGCCACCTTCCTGGATGGTGGCAGTGGCTGAGGGAGCCACTTCCTTCTACAGTGGAGGTCCTCCCTGATCTTGGGTTTCACTTTCTATAGTTTGAAGTTACCTGTGGCCCACAGCAGCTCAAAAACATGTCATGGAAAAGCCCAGAAAAAAAATCAGTTTTAACTTGTGCACCCTTTGGAGTAGGCTGACGCTGACTTCTCACCCCTTTGTTGCCCAGAGGCCTTCCTACAGCACATGTGTACCGCACACTTGGACCGCAGAAGCGTCAGAGGGCTCTGTTCAAGTAACTCGTGTTCAGTGAATAATGGTTCCAAAACCCAAGGGTAGGCGTGCAAAGGAGACGCTGGGCAAAGATGATGGGAGGACACACAGAGTCTGAATTAACTGTTGCGAACCTGCAGGGCATAGAGGGAGAACCAGAGTCCACGCAGACGTTGGTACTGTGCACAGTTCAGGCACCCAGCAGAGGTGTTCTCTGAGGGTAAAGAGGACCCATGCAATTTACAGCCTCTTGGTGAACCCACCATCCGTGGACCCTGCCCTTAGGGAGTTTACAACGCTCTCAGCTGCTTCTAGAATAAAGGTTGTGTGCAAAACCAATATTAAATAATAAAACTCGCAATGCATGTATATAATTCTAGGAATTTGTTTTTTATTTTATTATAAAGAAGTACGTAATATTTTTAAAACCACAGATACTGGGCTGGAGTTGTAGTCCATTGTAAAGCCCTTGCCTGCCATGTTCAAGACCAGGAGTTTCATGGGGTGGGGGGCAGTGCTGGTAAAATACGCAGTAGTTATCGTCTAATCTAAAGTGCCTATGTTTGATTATGTATATGTGGACGTGGAAGCAAAAATCTAGAAAGATATTGAAATACAAATCTATTTGAGTTTTTATTTTCTTCTGTAGGACTAGGAATTGACCCAGGGCCTTGCACATGCTAGGCAAGTGCTCTACCACTGAGCTACCCCTTGGTCCCAGTGTGACCTTTTATGAAACCATTCTTATTAATGTGGCATCTTTGCAAGAAAATATTTCACAAACACTTGTAAATTTAAAAAGTTAAAAGGTTGGGATAATTTAGTAGACCATAACCTATTGCCTGTTCACCTGTTTTCCTTGCTATGAATTCTTAGAATTGAGATCTTCTCTTTTCAGGAACTAACCCACTTGGTTTAGTCCAAGGCCACTGAACTAGTGGAGTTGCTACGTCTGGATACACCATGAACATAACTATTGGTTTATTCATTTATTGAACAATCAACTGCATCTCTTTCAGAATAACCATTTCAATCAAATTTCTTCATATATTTTATATGCAGACTTTTAAAGTAGATTTCTAGTTTTTATACATAGGTATTATTTAACATACTCTCAGTCCACCTACTCTTTTTAAAGAAAGCATTCATTATTTCTCATAAGCAACCTTATTTAATTTTTTTTTCTCAGTACCGGGGATCGAACTCAGGACATTGTGCTCGCCAGGCAGTCATGGCACCACTGAACTACATCCCCAGCCCTTTTGGGGGGGTGCTGGAGTTGAACTCAGGGCCTCACGCTTGCCAGGAAGGTGCTGTGCTGCTGAGCTACATTCCCAGCCCTTATTTAATCTTTTTATTTTCTAATTTCTGACTCCTCAGTTCTGGATTGTTCTTCACAAGAGTGTATTTTATGTACCTACCCACAGTAAGTGTCAAGAGAGCCAAATCTGCCCAGATACATATTCTCATTTTTCTCTCATTGCCTTACAAATCAATTATTCATTTATGGTATTACTTTGAAGAGCAAGTTCTTCTTGGCTTGTTTGAAATGCTGTCTAAACACATATACTTTTAAACGTATATTCCAACCTCAGTCCATCAGCCCTCAGGAGAGGTAACTTTCCAACAGGTCTAGACTTGCCCTTGATTGCCAGCGTGCCAGCACGTGGGAGGCAGGGGTTGCGAGGGCTGGAGGTGGGCAGATGTGACCTGACAGTTCCAGCACTCTGGGTGGTTGGCTTCTGCCGCCTGACTGATGAGGCCCTACAACCCAGCAGTTTGGGCAGGATCTTCTCAGGCAGACAGCCCGGGCGTCTAATTCTGGCTCTCTTCTTCCCCGACATGTGGTTCTGGGCACAAGATTTAATTGGCAGCAGCTGTTTCCTCATCTGTCAGACTGAGCAAATAATACTACAGACCTCAGAGAGTTGGTGTGAAATTTGTAGTATAACAAAGAGTTTCTATTTACCCCAGAGTAGAGGACTTGTTGCCATTCTAATTAGATTCATTCAGGCATTTGGAATATCACTGACTCAACTGAGCAGGGGAAAAGTGTTACTTTAATTGTACATAGGAAGATGTTATCATTAAACATGTTATTCCTGTTTTCACAGGCTGCTCCCAGTGCCAAAATAATTTGCTGTTCTAACAGTTCCTTAAACACAAACAGTGTCTCTTTCAAGGAAGAAGTTAAAAACAGACTGTAACAGCCCAATTTCTCCATAACAACCTAGTTTCCATCTGTTTACCAGCAAACGTTTTCTTCTTGAGCCTGCGAGTCAGAAGAAAAGATTGAACTCACCTGAGTATCTTTTTCTGCATAAAGGAGAAACAAAAATAAGAATGATTGGCCTCTGGAATTGGGATTTCCACTTTCACTGCCCTGCTGGCTGATCTTCAGCCACAACCAGAAACAATCTTGCAGATCCTTATCTAGGCCAAGAACCAAAGTCCCCAAATCAGCTGCACCAGCAGTGACAGGGAAGGAAGAACAGCAGCCCTGGGGTTATTGTTCCATTGTTATTATGAGGATTACTTTGATTTCATTTTCCTGGCCCAAATTGAAATTACTTTAAGGGGTCTAGGGTTATTTATTTATTAACATTTGTCCTTTAGAATGGTTATTTCTTTTTTGGATCTATATTTCCTATGAGATACAGGAAAACTCTTACTTTAAAAAATGAGAGGTAGCCAGGCATGGTGATGATGCCTGTAATCTCAGCACTCAGGGAGGCTGAGGCAGGAGACTCACAAGTTTGAACCCAGGACTTAGCTACATAGCAAGACCCAGTCTCAAAATAAGAAATAAAATTTTTTTTAAAGTTGGGATGTACAAAGGCCCTGGGTACAATCCCCAATATCAAACAAACAATAAAAACAAACAGAGAAACAAAAACCTGAAAAGTGTAGAATATTTACTATAAAAACTACATATTCCCATTGGGGAATTTTGGGCAAAGATAAGAAGCATAAAAAAGAAAATAAATCACCCCAAAATCTCATGACCTTGAGTTAACCATTACTGATCTTTTGGTGCACTCCTCTTTAATCTCTTAGGCTATTTTACTTTTTTTAAAATTTTGGTGAATGGAGGCCTTGTGCCAAACATGTGGGCTGCCACTGAGCTACACTTCCATAGCTCATGATTTTTGCCTTTAAAATACATATATATTCATACACTGCATTTTAATCCATTTTTTCCTTCTTCATGCAAAAGTATATCTTAAGTATTTCCCCAACCACAACTTTTAGGGACTGGATTGCATGCAGGATTTTTTCCTCCTATTTCTGCTTTCTGGGAACCAGAGCCACAAGCTGCTGGCTAGATGTGGAAGTGCCAGCTCCGTGGCTGCTGCGGGGAGTAGTGGTGTTTGTGGGGTCCACCTGCTTGATCCTGTTGTCGCAGACCGTCCACTTATGTTGCCCATCCTCAGTGGACATAGACTCACAGGGCCCCGAGCCGGGATGATTTCACATTCATTCCTCATTCCCCCGTCGCCCCTGTCCCGGGCTCTGGTTGGGGATGTCAGTTTTTATGGTGTGTTTGCCAGACCTTCTTAGGAAAGAAAGGAAGGAAAGGAAGTCCTGCCAAGTTATCTTTTTCCTGCTGCTGCGATCCCACAGCCCAGTGTGTAAGCGCCGATTCTCCACACTCTGCCCCAATGCAGGGTAGACACCAGCCCCCTCTTCCTGCCTCCTCCACTCCCTCACACAACAGACTTTGCACCTCAAAGCCAGGTTCGGTTTCCCATCTGCATGGTCAGAGAGGGATCCAAGTAGGTGTGTGGGGAACCCCCTTTTCAGAACCAGTTACACACTGGGCACTGTGCTCAGAGCATTACCTACATTTTCTTTTAATCCTTACAGTACCAGATATTGTCATCATTCTACATGGGCCTAAACCAGGCTTCTAAGAAGGTACAGCTATGAAGTCTGTCAAAGATGAATAACTAGTTATCAACAAGGCCAGCATATGAGCACAGGTCCATCTCATGCTAAGGCTTTGTTCTTTCCACCATGGCAATCTGGCTGCCCACATATGGTGACATTTTAGAAGTCTATTGGGTTAGTTGATTTCAGTTAACCAAAGAGTGCATTTATTTATTTATTTATTTAATACTACACAATGTTCTGCATCTTTTCTTTTTCTCTTTAACACTATACTCCCTTGTAGCACTTGCATGTGAGTGGTTTATTTTGCATTGTATGATATTTGTCATCATTCTTAGCTGTAAACAATGAAATTTCCTCTGGTTTTCTGGAAGTCTGTTGGGATGTTCAAGAAATGCTGGAACAACAATGTCTCAGGGCCCATGGCCAGGATCACAGCCAATAACAGCCGCTGAGATCCCTGTGCCTGTCTCAGGGCTCTGTCAACTGTATGGGTGCGTGGGGGTCTCTGAGTGTCAGTGTCTTTTTTTGCTTCTTGATGCGTTCAGGGTTCCAAGAGAGAAATTCCCAACTCTCTCCATAGCTCTAGGTCTGCCTCTCATGTTCTGGAAGCCACATGGAGGTTGGCAGTGAGGCAGGGAGGTTTGGAGTCTCATTTTGAGGCTGTGAGGACCACACTGGCTTCCGTTCCTAAGCTTTCCCACCCCATCCGCTGGGTCATGTGTCTGTAAGTCCACAGACTCTGTTTCTCTAAGAAAATTAGCCTGGCCTCTACCTGGTGGGGAATCCATAAAATGGATTCATAAAATGTGCAAGGGAGTCCTTATGATCCTCTCATCTGTCCTCCAGGATGTCGCCCTGTTCGTGGCATCCCGCGTGCAGACACACCCGGTGTCCTGAGTCTCCTGGTGGCAGGGGCTCAATGAAAGTGAAAAGTAGTTTCCTTTTTATTTGCCATTTCCCCTGGCAACAACTCAACTTCAACTTTCTTTGTGTTCCCTGCTCCATCAGTTATTATTTATCTATCAACTTTCTGGCTTCAAAAGTTTTGTTGATAATTCATCTGCTCTCTTCTTGACTCCATCTTTCTTTTCTTTCTTTCTTTCTTTCTTTCTTTCTTTCTTTCTTTCTTTCTTTCTTTCTTTCTTTCTTTCTTACCATGTCATTATTCTTTTGGCACTACATCTTTGATATTCTCTTTGTATAGTTTTAATGGAGTCTTAGTAGTGGTGGTAACAAGCACGTTATTAAATGCACCATGTTTAAGTGGAGATGCCTCTTGCAATATGATCTATGATAATATGTATTGAAAAGATCTCCCACCCTGATCTTATTTAACTAGTGCTGCTGTTGTCAAGTGTGCCTAGACGCATATCATGTGAAGTTGCTTAGCCATTCCTGGGGAGCCCAGGCCAATGACTTGAGCATGCCAGGACTGTTGGCCAAGGGGTGCCTCCTAATGTCTTATTTGAGTAGTGTGTGAGAGCCCCGCCCATAAAGCAAGGTCTCACACCCAAGAAAATAGGATCCTCAGAGCCTGGGCCTTACTTCTTAAAGCTTGGGAAAGGATCACAGATACTACTTTTGTTGTGTTGTATATTATCTCTCCTAAAGCTTTTCTTAATGATTTACTTTGTCAGTACAGATATTTCTCAATTTTTTTTAATAAAGGGAATCGAACTCAGGACCTTGCGCTTGTGAGGCAGGTGTGGCACCCCCGAGCTAAACCCCCAGCCCCAATATTTCTCAATTTTTACAAACACTTTTTGTGTACAGGGTATAGATAAAGTTAAGTTTGCAGGTTGAGAAAGATGAAGAAATACTATAGATTTAAGAGGAAACTATCCCAAAGTGTTTAGACATAAGAGGAAAAAATCTAGTCAAAATACAACTCCCATCCATCTTCAGATGACTAGTTCAGATGATTCAGTATGCAATGAACTCTTTCGAACTTCCACTTTTTAGCTGTTGTTGCCTAATGAGGGAAATGGGAAGGACTTCCGGGACCTATTTCAGGGCATCCCTGGCTAATGCCTAGTTCTCTCTTTCCTCGTGCAAATGAGCCTGACTTGATGAATGGTTTGACAGAACAGATTTGCTTTGAAATAGCCTAATGGCCAGGTGTGATGGCACACGCCTGTAATTGCAGCACTGGGGAGGCTGAGGCAGGAGGATCGCCAAGAGTTCAAGGCCTGCCTGGCCTCCGTAGTGAGACCCTGTCTCAAACAAAATGAAACAAAACAAAACAAAACAAAACAGAAAGAGCCCAGTGGAGGAGAGGGAGGGGAGTGAGTGGGTGTACAGATTAGAAGAGATTGGTTAAATGTTGATAATTACTAAAACTGGCTTCATGGATTCATTGTATTCTGTCTACTTTTGCATTTTTGAAAATTTTTATAAGAAAAAATCACTTTATGAAGGATAAACTTGAGTCATTTGTAGGAAAATGGATCCACTTTGAGACTATAATATTAAGTGAAGTAACTTACACTCAGCTTAAATCTCACATGGTTTCTCCTATATGAAAAACAATATCTATAAAGTATGAAATAAAAGACAGATAATAGGAAAAAAGAAACAAAAAAAGGTATTGTAATCCAGCCTGGACAAGGTATCTAAAAGTGTACCTTGACTTAGTACAATGGTCTTACATGTTTTATACATTCTTTGACCTACTAGTCTGGTTTTCAATCTGTACATATTATAATTAATTTAAAAGGTCTTAACTTAAAAGATAAATAAATGAATCTGATGCTGGAATAATAAAAGGGGAGTGAATAGAAGGGGGAAAAAGAATTGAAATGTGTTATGTGCATGTACTATTTCCCTATAGTAAGAGTAATCATTATCTACTAATAAAAGCAATAAATAAATAAATAAATAAATAAATAAATGAATAAAATAATCACTACGTAAAAAGGGAGAATTTGTGGGGCCAGGGATGTAGTTCAGTGGTACAGCACTTGTCCAGCAAGGCCCTGGGTTCAAGCCCAACACTGCCCCCCCAAAAAAAATTAAGAGCAGTTTTAGGTCCACAGCAGAATTCAGCAGAAAGGACAGAGTTCCTGCATGTTCTCTGCACCCACACATGCACCAAACCCCACTACCATCTGTACCCCATTGCCCATTTGTCATCCCTGTGCATCCAATCCGCAAGTCACCATCATGCCAGTCCACGCTGACACTGAGGCTCACGCCCAATCTTTTCATTCTCTGGGCTGTGACAATGCACAGTGACAGGTAGCTACAATGTCACACCATGGAGCATAGTTTCACTGCCCTTGAATCCCCTGTTCTCTGCCTGTTCATGCCTCTCTCCCTCCAATGCCTGACAACCACAACTCTTTTGTACAATCTCTATAGTTTTGCCTTTTCCAGAATGGGACATAGTTACAATTAGAAGTCACTTTGACTTATTTATTTGTGGTGCTGGGGATTGAACTCAGGGCCTTGTGCATTCCAAGCAAACCCTCTACTGCTGAGCTAAATCCTCCATCCTCGAAATCACTTTTTTGTTTGGTTTGGTTTGGTTTGGTTTGGTACTGGGACTTGAACTCAGGGCCTCACACTTGCCAGGCAGGCACTGTACTGATCCCTGGCCCTTGGAAATCACTTTTTAAAATCAGTGCTCAAAATTAAAAATAACATCTAGCCATGCACATTTATTTATGTTAAAATTAAAAATATAACAACATGAAATTTTAAAAACCTGGTTTTTTGACAAAAGCACAGATGGGGAATGTGCAAGAAAGTCAATCCAGAGAGCAATCTTCCACCTCAGAATGAACATGAGTCTACTTCCTGTTTGCCTGCTGGAATTGTCTCCCCTTTTCTTTGTCACCCTGGATGCTCCCCACTTCCTCTAGATGCTGTTGGGTTGGAGATGTGCACTGGACTCGCTCTTCCAGCTTGACCTTGACCCTCTCCTTGAAGCCTCTACTCCACAGGGAGGACATCAGAAAGTCATTTTCTCAGCTGTCCCCTCAGAGGTGCAGACATCAGGCTTAGAATGAGACCAGGCCACACACTTAGTTGTTAAGGGAGGACCCTCTTTGCTCTTTTTATACTTGCGGGGGTAGATAATACAATAATAATAAGAAGAAGCATTTTAAAAGATGTTTCCTTAAACTTCTTGTCTAATTTAGTCTTCACAACAACCCTAACAAGGTGAGTTTTAATATTATTTCCATGTTATGGTTGAGGACTCAGAGGCAGCAGAGGTTTCCCTACTGGTAAGAGGCCCTGAATGCTGGACCAGGAGCTGGGAAGCCATGCTGTCCTCTTGCCTCTGCTAAAATCCTGTTACCTGAGGAGACTCACAGACTCCTGGAGTCTGATGCCACAGCACTGGACTAGCACTAGGTTATCTTTCGGATCTGTCCAAAGATGTGATGCTCCATACACTGTTCACACAAAAGAGGTCTGGGGTGGGGGGCAGTATTTTTTCAGTACTGTGGATCAAACCCAGGGTCTTGCACATGCTAGGCAAGCATCCTGTCACTGAGTTAAATCCCCGGCCCTTTATTTTTATTTTGAGACAAGGACTCGCTAAGTTGCCATGTTGTTCAGGCTGGGTTTGAACTTCCTCCTGTCTCAGCCTCCCAGAATGCTGAGATGACAGGGATGTGCCACTGTGCCTAGCTATATTTTTACTTTATTCGCTGACCACCCTTTGTGGGTTCAACTTTTTAGGAGTAATATTTTCTTTTCTTTATAAAGTCTGTACTAGAATTATTAAAGAGAAGACAAGCATGTGAACTGGGAGGGCCTTGCCTGCCTGCAAGGGACAAAGGCCTTGCTCTTATGACCAAGTTGAGGCTCTTCCTAAGAGTTGGAAGTTGAAGGAGTTCAAGCTTTGTTTTGTGGATGGGGCTGAGTCACCCAGATCTTCCTCTGTGAGGCAGATGAATGTTTGATCTGGCATAAAGCCTTGGGTCTCAGCTGGTGGCGCCTGGGTTGGTCTGGTGTCTGTGTGGGTGTCCAGTGCCTGGCAGATCATTAGCAGTGTGGCCAGGCAACTCCTCTGCTAGGGCTCATTGTCCACCCCTTCCACAGCCCTACTTCCAGATGGTACCTGCTGACCCCTTATAACTTGTATTCAGAGTTCTTTAGAGCCAGTAGGATGTGTGTCTTTGTATATATGCGTGTGTGATGAAGGAGGGACTGAGGGAGTGGGGGGGGGGAGAGAGGGAGAGAGAGAAAGATTAAGGAATTAGTGTAGCTCACACAATTGTAGAGGAGACAAGAAAGATAGGCTGGCAGGCTGAAAGCCTGGGAAGAGTTGGTCACAGTGTCGCAAGCAGTCTGCTGGCTGAATTTTCTCTTCTTTGGAGGAAGTCAGTCTTTTTCTTTGAAGACCTTTGGCTGCTCAGATGAGGCCCACATACATCACATCTGCTTTGCTCCAAGTCTACTGTTTTAAATGTTAATCTTTACTGAAAAAAACCCTGCTTCACAGAAACATCTGGAATAATGTTTGACCACACATCTCAGTATTGGGGTTTACCCAAGCCGACACATAAAATCAACATGCTGCTCATTATTCTTCTTTCACTCAAAGCCTCCTACTACTGTATTTTCCACCACCAGCATAGTAAAAAGTGAAGTAGGTTGATTCTTGGAAGCCTAAAACTCCTCTTGGTGATGTGTATTAATTCTTATGCTCTCATTATTGGGCTCTCACTTTAGCACGGCCTAATTTCCACTGCCAGGAATAGGCTGTGTGGTGTGCTAATGGGAAATGATGTATTTAGTGGTTTGTGTTGTCATCCTTTAGTATCTGGGACCCTTGTGTTGGATGAGCATCCACAGGGAGAGGCTGGATGGAAGCGCCTTTTCTGCTTACCCCTGCAGTAGGAATAAAGGGGAGAGAAAAGATGTGTGTGCTCAGGGAAAAATCCATGATTTTATATATGTTTATGGAATCATAATCAATACAATAACTTTCAAGTACCTTCTAGTTGGTATGCCCTGTGGAGGATGAAATAATTCTGTATCAGTTGAAACCAGGGACTTGCAGTTATGTTTGAAACAGCCAAGTCCTGATTTTGGTGTGCAGTGTGATTAGCACAGTGACAAAATGTATTTAGACACAGGAACAATCCCTTCCAAACTTTATATAACTATGTTATACTCAGCAGATGGACAACATTTTTTGAATTAGAGTAATTTTTAATCAATTCGATGTGTGTAAATACCACGAGTTTAGTTATCACAGTAGGTTAAATAGCCATATTCAGTTTACAAAACAGTCTTGCTGGGTTTTGGGGGGTTTTTTGGTACTGGGGATTGAACTCGGGACCTTGCACTTTTGAGGTAGGTGGCAGAACCACCAAGCTAATGCCCTGGCCAGTTTGCAAAACAACATAATGGCAGGGCATGGTGATGCGCGCCTGTGATCTCAGCACTCGGGAGGCTGAGGCAGCAGGATCACCGTGAGTTCCTGGCCAACCTAGGCTACAAAGTGAGACCTTATCCCCAAAAAACCAAAACCAAAAAAAAAAAACAGCTTCCCCCGCAAAAAATCCAAAAACCAGCATGAGAGTTTTGAACCATCTTTCAAAACATCATGACATTTTTAACTCGATCTTTTTGTCTCCATCCAAGATTAAGAGAATGGCAGGTAACATATACTCCTTAAAGGTGGGGACAAAGTCTTCTATTTCTCTAAATGAAGGACTTACTGTGTCATTTTGTTTGTCTGGCTTTTGTTCCTAGGATGCTCCAGGGGAGGCCCAGTCTACTAGGGGAAGGAGAGGCTCTGAGGTCTCCTTTCTGTTCTGCCTTGGGGACCACAGGCTATGTCACCATTGACCTACAGTGGAGAGTCTCATGGTGACACATCTCTCCTACATTGCTGAGATGTTACTCTGCATCCTCCAGAATAACAACAACTAGAGCCACAACACGAGAATAACAGTGTAACACAGCAACAACTTTTGGGTACTGTTCCAAAGCACTTCACTTATGTTAACCCACTAAATCTCCCTAACTACCCTAAAATATGCATCTTCATCAGCCCAACTTCTCAGATGCAGAAATGGAGGTACAGAATGGTCACTTCTCCCACATGACACAGATACAGATAGCGAGTGGACAGAGCCCTGTCCTCTGCATTCTGTGGGCTGGAATAAGGGCTCTGCAGTCAAACACCTGGGAGAAATTCTGCTCTGTCTCAGATTTATAATATAATAGCTCACTGGTGTTAAGCTTTGAGAAGTCTCTGCAAATAATCCTGTTTACCATCAAATTACCTCCCGTTTCACAGATTTATCTCTGGAGTCCTCTTATGCATGACAGTTCTTACCACTTAAAGGACTTGTATTCCATGGACACAATCTGATACCTGATGACGCAGAGACAGGGTATCTGGATTACAGTATTTGTTCACCTATATATAGTGTAAGGGTGAAAGGAAATTTCCCCTCTGCCCTCCGAAGTTTCAAAGGAATAATCTAAAAGTAGACAAATTAAATAGGAGAAAAGTCACACAAATTTATTAATGGGCACTAGGGAGAAAAATCATAGCTTTGAGGAAAATCACAGTCATATGATCACCCAGTAGTCCAGCATGATATAGAAATATTCGCTTTCCTACAGGACAGCAAAAGAAGGGGGAATATAGACAATTCTTAGGGGAATAGTAAATGATTTTTAGAGGAACTCAGTGGGCTTGGAGACCATACAATGGACTGGGACAAAGTCTGTTATGCCTGTAAAATACAGTGGATTGTAAGTAATTCTCCACAGGACTAAAATGAGGACAATGGTATATGACAAAGGCTGTTCAGGTAGTTGATAGACTTCAGTCTTTTTTTTCAATTTTTTTTCCTTTAGTACTAGGGGTTGAATCCAGGACCTTTTTCACTAAACCATATACCCATATAGAGACAAGTTTTCACCAAGTTGCCCAGGCTGGGTGCTATGGCTTATATCTAGAAGTCCCCTAAAGCCTCATGAGCTCATAGGTGGGGCTTTTGGCAGGTGATTGGATCATGGGAGCCATGATACCCAGCAAATGTGATATTTGCAGGTGATGCCTGGTCTAGCGTGGCCTGGAAGGGTATATCTCCCTCCTTTCCCCTTGATTTCTCTCTGCTTCTCACCACCATGCCATGAACTCTTTCTCTGCTACCATGTCCCTCTGCCATGCTGCCCTGCCTTGGAGCCAGCTGACTATGGACTGAAACGTTTACAAACTGTGAGTCTCAATAAACCTCTCCTCTATAGAGTTGTGGGTGTTGGGTATTGTGGCCCAGCAACGAGAAAGAAACTAAGACTCTGTGTTTGAACTTGCAAAGCTCCCAGAGTGCTGGAATGACAGACATGCAGCGCCATGCAGGCTCAATCTTTCAGGAGTGTAGTGTTCTGTAGTTAACGAAATTTCAGTAAGAAACTAATGGCTATTGTGTTCTTATGTGGGCAGACCTGGTCAGGTAAATAAAGGAACTCTGGAGAAAGTTGGGCCTGCACTGTGTGGGGAGAAACAAGGCAGGTGAGAGGGATGGTACTGATTCTGAGGAAAGTTCTATGATTTCTCAACAGGTCAAAGCACCAGTCCCCAGGGGTTACTGACTGAGCTCTAGCACACAGGACACCATTCTGGACCGGGATCTGGAGCCCACGGGCTTTTTTTTGTTTTTCCCCAGCACCAGCTGTGTTGTGACCAACGTCCTCAGAGGCCTTGTATGTATGACAAGCAGGTTGGCCTGACCCCAGTCACCCTCCAGCCCTGGCAAAGTGGAGTCTGTGACTTCTGACAGGGGTTCATGAGTAAGAGTGAATGGCCCCATTTATCATCACTAAAAAGGGTAACTTTTAATTTTAGCAGTGGTAATTTAGGGCACTTTTTAAAAGATATTTCAAACAAAAACACAGAACTTTAAAACAATCATGAAAATCTGCTCATAATAACAACAATAATAATGACATTCAATAAACAGGATGCTACAGTTTACAAAACTCTCACCTTCATGTGGCTGGCACATTTGGTATCTGGTGGGTGGAAATTATTATTGTGTCCATTTTTAAAATGACTAAGGTTTACCAGGTGTGGTGGTACATGCCTACAGTTCTAGCACTCGGGAACCTGAGGCTCGAGGCCAGTGTGGGGTACATAGTGAAGTTAAGGCTAATTTGGGCAACACAGCAAGACCCTGACTCAACCCCGACTCTTCCCCAAATGACTAAGGTTCAATTAGGTTACACGACCTGTCCGGGAACAAGAGCCAGTTAGTAGCTGAGCTGATATTTCAGTTTTTCAATCTTAATTCCAAACCCCAGACCCTTAAAGTTTCCTACAGAGCTTCTGTTTCCATGGTGAGGATACTTGCCAATGAGGAGGATGGTCATCCATTTAGCAGAGCTGAATGTAGACCTTTCTGAAGACTTCTGGTTTGAGAGAAATCCTGTTAGTCTTTAAGGACATTCCTTAGCATTTTTCTCTTGTATTTTCCAGTGCAGATGTAGGTACAGTTAAACAATAACAGAACACAGGCAATCAACAGAGTAGTGTCTGGCATGGAGCTGGGATTATAAGCATACTTATGATGGTGATGATGTGGGGTATCTTTGAGATCATTTCCTGTCATTGCCACACCGGTGTCAGGTCCTACTTTCTCTTTGTGAGCTCTAGCTGAGGCATTTGTATAATATTTTTCTGAATTATCTATGACCACTATGCCTCTGTAAGTGAAGGGAGTGAATCTAGGCCATTACACCTAGAAACCAGTTATGATTTCTCCAATAACAATTAGACATGATACATGGTGATACACTATGGAATCAGAGAGCTGCAGGTTAGCAAGTCTTTCCAGTCAGGTGTTTGCCCTCTTAGTGTTTCAGAGAATTTTTACATTTCACTATGGAAAAGCATGTGCAAAGGGAGAAGAAATAACATGATGGCCACCCACATCCTCATTATCCATCTTGAAGAATGGGCAGCCCATATCCAGCTTCTTGTTCCTGAGTCTTCCACCCGCCACTATGATGCCACCTCCTAGCCTGCCAATCCCAGAGAGCACACCATTTATTTCAGGATATTTTGACCACACAGCTTTCCTACTATTTTAGTTAGGAACGTCAATGAGGAAAAACTTGAAAAAATACAAAAGTACTCAAAATTTTAGCTAGAAGAGCACAACAAAATGATTTTGAGAAATATTCAATTAGATTTTCCTGGGGAAAAAAATCCAGGCAATAATTTTTCTTTGTATTGAGTCAGCATGACATAATTGGACATTAATTTACTTAATTTTAAGAATGCTCTGTAAGTTACAAAGCACTTTCAAATGGATCTGACATTGACACTCACAGACCTGTGATCTAAGTAGGATTTTACTCCATTTTAAGGAAAGTGAATAAGGCTCAGAAATGACTGGTCCAATGTCACCAGCTGATAAGTGACAGAGACTGAGACTTAGTCTTCAGCTCAAGACTCTCTCTTCTTTCCATGGCCCTCTGCAAACACAATAGTAAGAAAGAGCCAAATGTATATGGAATCAACATTACAAGGGATCTTTTGTCATGAAGGGCAAAACACCAACTCAAACAAATTGAGGCAAAGGAGAATTTTTAAGTTCAGAAAATGGAAAGTGTGGCTGTGGGTCCTGCTCAGATATTGCAGGATAAGAAAACACAGCTAGATATCTCCATTTGCTGTGCCTTAGTTCTGTGTGTGCTTATGTTGATTCTATTCTCTGGCAAGTTCTTTCCATCAGTGGCAAAGATGGCCACCAACTGCAGGCTCATATCCTACCTGTTTACCAGCCCCAGCAGAAGGAAATCCACATGGGCCAGGGATTTAGCTCAGTGGCACTGTGCTTGCCTTGAAACCACAAGATCCTGAGTTCGATCCCCAGTACCAGAAAAAAAACAAATGAGGACTGTCAAGAAGGAAATCCACGTGACTGGCCTCAACTAGATCAAATGCTTATCCATAAAGTGGATGGTGCAGCTGGGCCCTTCTGGACTCTGCCAGTTAAAAATAAGGAGGCGGTGCCCTGAGAAAAGGAAATTCTAGTGCTGGTACAAGAAAGGGAAATGAGTGCCTGGCAGATCACAGGCAATAGGCACCTTTGACCCAGTCCTTCAGAAAAATATATTGTGAAGGGGACTGGATGCTCCAGTTTTCTTAGCCAATCAGACAGCCAGCCAGCCCTTTCCCAGATCTTACTGGGAAGATGGTGATGCAGTTGTGTAAATGCCTCTGACTGGATTTTTTTTCATGGTTTAACTACCGGATGGCTGTAAATCAAAGGGCATTTTCATGTTTACAAAGCACTCTTATGTACAGTATTTTATGGAAGCTTTATTGCACTTGGGCAAACACTATCAGGCTCCTGGCCTAGATGGGAAACTAACCTGTTAGACTGTGGTTAGCAGCTGTCTAGCTGGAAGACACCTCATGCTGTTTCCCAACAATGGCATTTCAACCACAGGGCCAGACCATGGGAGCAGGGGACCACAGCGCTTGTAGGGAGCTTGACCATCGCTCTAGGCAAAGACCTGGGAAGTGAAGAGAGTTCTTTTTGGGAGAAGAAAATTGCTGAGTACAAAGGTTATGACGCATGATCTTATGTGCTTCGGGAATATGGGACCTAAGCCACCCAAAGGGCTGGGTGGACATGAGCCAAAAACTGCTGAAAATCTGGTTAGATAAGCAGAAGACAAGCTGGAGAGATTGTACAGCCATTAAAGGAAAAGAACAAAATTATGAAAGCTGCAAGCAGAACAACAGAAAGGATCCAATGTGTTACTAAGAGGAACTTCAAAAGGGAATGACAGCGTCACAGCAGAAGTAATCATCACAGAAGAACAATTTCTTGATCCAGAGAAAGATTTGCTTGAAAATTAAGAGTAAGCTCCATGTACCAGGCAAATGATTCGAGAAAAAAACAGACAAAAACCCAACATTCTGACAGAACTGTAAACTTTTAATGATAAAGAAGAAATTCTCTAAGCATCTAGAAAAAGTAGTTTATCCACAACCGGAAAAAACCACAGGCTGGTCTTGGTCTTCCTCTCTGTAATATCGAGTATAGAAAGGAATCTCCTCCTGGCAGCTCCCTAAACCAGAGCCTTGGACAAGGGCTTGTGTGCAGGCAGTTTAAGGAGGGAATCCATTCCAGGGCTCAGGAGAGGGACACTGGAAGACGTGATACCAGTTTGGACTGTTGAGTTGGTTTGTGCTGCGGACAGGTGGGTTCTCTGCTCCCAGAAGCTTCTGAGGGTGTCAGTAGACGGAACCTCAGCACCCTTTGGCTGCAGGATAGAGAGAGGGTCTGTCCAGCCCCGGCCCCTGCTGGGGTACCCCGCTGGGAACTGAATCCTGCCTGAAGCCCCACCGAACTCCCATTGCTGGTGTTGGAGGGCTCTGGGCAGAAGGCAGGAGTGCACTGGGCTGGGACAGGCCCTCCCGCCAGGCAGTGACTGTGTGAGAGACTGGCACAAAAGGTGTCTGGGAGAGAAGACAAGCAGTTCACAGCACTCTGCAGAAAAAGGGTGCAGCCAAGAACTCCTAGCATGCTGCCTTGTGAGCGTGCGGGTGACAGAAAGGCACTTGTGTGTGTGAACCTACAGGTCCCTGCTGCCCGACGTTACACCAGCACACACAAAGCTGCTGTTCCTTTTGTCTCTTAAAACTGAGATATAATTGATGCACTGTAAAATTCATCTTTTTAAAGCATATGATGCGGTGGGTTTTAGTATACTCTGAAAGCTGACCATCCTCATCACCATCACCCCAATTCTAGAACACTTCATCACCCCAAAAGAAGCCCTGTCCCTCTTAGCACAAACATTCCTTCCTTCAACCATTCATTCATTTGTTGGACTATTGTTTGTCTCTTTCACAAACTAGAATTTGTGTGTTTTCTTTACCCCAGTATCTGTAGCTTTTAGAACCATGCTACTCAGGAGCCTGAGGCCAAAGGATCATAAGGTTGGGGCCAGCCTGGGCAGCTGAGCAATGCCCCATCTCAAAAAACAAAAACAAAAAAATCAACAAATAAAAATAAAATAGGTCTAGAAGTTTTAGAATAAGAACCCCCCCCTCAAAAAGTGAGAAGCAAAAGTATTATTATTTGTAGACAATATCACTGTTTAATTAAAAACCCAAGAGAATTGCCTCCCAAACTGCTAGAATTACTAATACGTTGGGAACATGGCCCATGGAAAATATATTAAGATGTGCAATAACTTTCTTGTGTAATAAGGATAATATACTTAGGATATAGGACCGGAGGAATGTAGTAGCTTAGCAGAAGAGTATGTGCAACTTTAGAAAACCTGAGTACATCCCTGTGTGGCCTCTGATTATTAGTTTGCTAAGCACTCATGTCTGGTAAACTTTAGTAACCTGGGTGTCCGATCTCTTCTGGTCACATCAGTAGGGTTGATTTAGGGGCTGTCCCCTAGGATTGGGGTTTTAGATGCATGACACTGGTGCCCTGCAGGTGATGTTATCCCTGCCACATAGAGCCCAGAGGGCTACCAGAGCTTCTGACTACTTGTCCAGTTGTTGGCTCCTTCTCTGACCACAGGACAGGCTACATTTCTGTCCCAGTTCCTTGTTTGCCTAGGTCAAGCAGAGTCAGCATCTCAGCTGTAAAGAACTGTTACTGACCACCACTGTGATAGGGTTGTTTTCCTCTGTCAATTTGAAGTTTCATGCAATCACAAGCCACATTCCAACTGAACAGAGCGGATCTAACACCTACAAGTAGACCGCTGTCTGATAAAGTATGTGCCATGAATAAACAGGGAAAAGAATGGGATATACTAGGAAAATTGGCAGTTGGGGGGGGATCTGTTTTGTTTCTATACCTAAAATCATATGCTAAAGTAATTAAATAAGAATAAATAAATCCCAAGTGGATTAAAGTATTATGTTTTGTAAACAGGAAAAATAAAAGGAAACTCTATGAATGTTGAAAAGTGTGACCACATCCTTGATCTCTTCCTGATAAATTTTATAAGCATTAAAGAAATGGAAGAAACACAATGGACATCCGTTCAACAGCAGATACATTGTAATAGTTTGGTGCTTTTAAACAAAACAGGCAAAGAAAAGTTACCTAAGTACCAACCATGCATGCCTTATTGCAGTTCTTCCTTTGCCTGTCAAGCCAGGAAAGATTCTTTCTCCCAGGGATGGGGGTGGGTGAGGGGAAAAATCTGAAGTCTTTAAAGTAGTGAGATTTTAAAAATAAGTTTATTTATTCTATCTCCGTGGTCTGGGGGTGGGGTGAGAAGGGTATCTAGTAAATTACGCATGCAGAAAGCTCTACTTATCTCAGTAACTCCAAGGAAAAGAATTATGATCAGTTAGTTTGTTTAGAGGATTTGACTCCTATAACACCCAGAATCATCTGGAATAAATGAAATAATTTCCTTCTATTTTATTTGAAATATCCAAAATACATTACATATATTTATAAGGTTGGTCTGAAAATTTTTTCAGTATTAAAATGTATACACATCAGTCTTTGTTTGTGGTTTAGAAAGTTCACTTCTGAAATTCATCAGATTTCTTCTTAATGGCAGATAAGGATAGTTTGTTGTAGTAATAAAAATCATAGGCTTGGGGATTTAGCTCAGTGGTTCCACTGCTTGGCTCACAAGCACAAGGTCCTGAGTTTGATCCCCGGTACCAAAAAAAAAAAAAAATCACAGAAACAGCAGCCAGGTGTCGTGATGCATACCTGTGATCCCAGGACTGGGGAGGCTGAGGCAGGAGGATGGATGCAAGTTCGAGGCCAGCCTGAACAACATAGTGAGTCACTGTCTCAAAAAAACCCCAAAATCATAGAAACAGCCACATGGCATATTATTAATAAGAATAGTATAATAGTGATAAAAATAACAGAAAGTGCAATATGACATTTCCTACAGTTTTTTTAATCTTAGAAGTTTTGTTTTTATTTATCTTACTGAACTTTTTATCTTGAAAAAATTTCTGGCATCAGAAAAATTAGAAAACATCACAATGACCTTGTATCACCACATTTGTGCATTCTCTCTCTCTCTCTCTTTCTCTCTCTGTATCTAATATATTAACCCTAATGCAATATTACACACAACATTTTAAATTCTCTGTATCATTTTTTTTCTGAACCAATTGAACAAATAGGTGACAGAAGCTATAACCTTAGATCCATAAAAACTTCGTTACGTGTCTCTCAAGAACAAGGGTGATCTTCCATAACTTCGTACAATGGTGAAATTCAGAAAATTTAACATGGATACACTTTGACAAACACACAGCCCAAACTGAGGTTTTGGCAAATGCCCCAGCCATGACTTTTATAAACCACCTGTTTTCTCTAGTCCAAGACCAGATCTAGAATACTGTGTCCAACTTAGTCACTGTGCTCTTTTAGCTTTCTTCACCTAGAACTGTTCACCAGTCTTTCTTTGCCTTTCACACGAAAGCGACATCCTAGAGCTGTTGTTTCATAGCAGATATCTCACAAGATTTGACATTGCTGACTGGGAAGACCATTAGCACAGGAGCCAGCCTGAGCTCTTAATTCACGACCAACACAGGGGAGCTGAGGGTCATTTGATTTCTGGCAGTCGGTTTTCCCATCTTCAAACTTGGATAATGTTGCCTATCCTGATGGCCTCTTGGGATTCATTGGAAGGTAAAATGAGAGCACAGCCTGAATATGAAGTTACTTCAGAATTGTGAAACATTATTTTGTATTAAATTCTTTTATTGGTACATTGTAGGTATACAACACAATTACATTTCTCACTGGGAATTGTACCTTTA
>NW_004624900.1:1592893-1653229 GCF_000247695.1 Heterocephalus glaber | reverse complement strand
CCTGTGGGCTGGGAGCAGTGGGAGGGATGGTGGCCGGGAAACCCCTTCCTCTGGACCAGGAGCAGTGGGATGGTGGCTCAGAAGCCCCTCCCTCTGGGCCGGGAGCGGTGGGAGGGATGGTGGCCCGGAAACCCCTTCCTCTGGACCAGGAGCAGTGGGATGGTGGCTCAGAAGCCCCTCCCTCTGGGCCGGGAGCGGTGGGAGGGATGGTGGCCTAGAAGTCCCTTCCTCTGGACCAGGAGCAGTGGGACTCAGTACCTTGGTCTGGTGGTCTGGTGTCCTCTGCGTCTTTGTAGTGTGGAACCAGGTGGCTGTCTCAGAATTGTGAAACATTTTGCGGAATGAAAAACTTACTCTTAGATTTTTTTTTCTGGTACTGCGAATTGAACTCAGGACCTAACACTCTTAAATGTGAGTCAATGCTATAGATTTTTAAGTGCCATCTTTGTATATTTGTTCTTCCTGATAGAAAGCATACTATCTCTATGCTCCCTTCCTTTTCTTCTCTTTTCCATCTCCTACCTTTCTCTTTCACACACACACACACACACACTCATTTTTTTCTGACTCATTTGAGGACTAATTACCTCACTTTCCCCCACCCCATACTTCAATGTATATTTTCTAAAAATAGAGATATTATTTTACATAACCATAGTTCAGGCACCCAGTCCCATAAAGTTATGTACATTGATGCAGTACTCATGTGTAATCTACCCTTCATATTTTAATCTGTCAGTTGACCTAACAATGCTGTGTCCAGTGTGCTCCTCCTTCACTACATTCTTCTAGAAAGAGGTATTGCATTTGGTGGTTGTTTCTCTTTTGTTCCTTTAATCTGGCTCATTTCTGCAGCTTTTGCCTTATGAGTCTGACAGTTTTAAAGATTATACCTCCCCTTTTCACAAGGTAGAACACATAAGATCTGGGGTTTCTTTTTTTTCTTTTTTTCTTTTTCCGGGCTAGGACTGGAGCCAGGGCCTTGTGAACACTAGGCAAGCACTCCAGTGAAAGATATTTCTGATGTTTCCTGGTGGCTGAGGTCAGGCTCTGCATGCTCCAGGGGGACTGTAGACATGATAGGTGCATCTGCAGGTACCTGATGTCCAGCTCTTCCTCGTGAGTCATGTCCCATTTGATCACCAGAACAAGAAGTCACCCAATTTCCCTATGGTTTAATTACTGTTTTATTTTCTATCCTTGCAGCCATAAAGTAGGAGGTGAGGAGGCATGTAAGATCATGCAAATATCCTCTTTCTCATAAAATCTTCTCTCTGGATTTGGATTCTATTGTTTCTTCCCTGACCCAGTCTCTTCTTGATGTTTGCAGAATGCTCATTTTTAACTCATGCACACCCTTCACATTTGCTCATTTGCCCCCTACATTCTCCTTCAGTAAGAGGCCCTGTCTGTCTGTTGTCTGCCTATGATATTAATGTGAATTTATGCATTCTAAATTTTTTAGTAGTCATGAATCATGACTGTCTCAGGTTGGCCAGCAGAAGTTGGCACCTGTGTCCTTATGTCTTGCTCCTATCTTCTTTTTCCGCTCATTTTCTGACCCAACCACTGTTTTGGGCTCATATTGTATGTGTCCTGCTCCAGCTCTGGAATTACCACTCCTTATTACCTGTGTGGCAGCTACAGACTCAGGTGAGCATGCAGAATGGGGAACCTGTCCTGGAGCAGGAAGGCTCTGGGGCCTCCTGAGACATGAGGAAAGGAGAGTAGGTAAATAGAGCAGCCGTCTGGCAGACAGCCTGGTGGCTAAGACAAAAACAGGTTTGAAGCTAAATAATCCTGTGGCTGTGGCCACAGACTAGAATTGGGCTTTGAGGTGTTGGGTTCCTGGAGTCAGATTTCAAAGCTGTTACTTGCTAGCTAGTAACCTCAGCCCAAACACTTAGTTTCTGTATCTAAAAATGAGATTCATAACTGTCATAAATGTCACAAAGGATTACATTAAATAACCATGTAAGGGTTGAGATGGATCTGTAGCATATAGTAATTGGTTAATAAACCACAAATATTATTATCAATTATATTTTCTGGGTTCTTTGTTCTTTTTTATTTCGTTATTTTAAGAGATTGAAAAAATAAATTAACAGCATTATTTTCAAGTTGAAATCAATCTGCTGAAAGGGTTAATTCTTGAGAATACATGAATAACTGAAAAGTCTATTTTGGAGACATAACTTGTTTACAGGCATGGTAGAAAGAAGATTTCTAAGTAACTATGCCAAGTGTTAAAAGTAATAACCCTAGGTATTCAGAAACCAGTAGTGAGAATGTTCACTAGAGGGAGCTATTATACCAAATTATGTCCTGCTCCTTTTAAAAATGTTTATGCAAACTCCATAGTTAAAGATAATATGTCTTTCCTGTGGAGCGAAAATTAATAAGTACTATGCTGTACTTTGTGCATACAATATATATATCAGGTGATTATTTTAAGAAATAAACCATATAATTTTGAGAGAAAATTATTTACAAAGCTTTGGAAATTGCTTTAGGACTTCATTCTATTTTCTATAAAAAGGATTTATAGAAATTATAAGAGCTAAATAATCAGTAGGGGAATATGGTGAATAAAGTTTATTAAACACTTTAAATACAGGAATTAAAAACAAGTCATTTAGACTAGTTAACAATATTTTCTGAGAGTATTGAATATTACTGTAGAAGGTGAACTGAAGACATGAAATTTAAAAGTAGTTTCCCAAGAACTGCCCTAGCAAGACAAGGGAAACATTTAGTGGAAGAGCAGTCGCTTTGAATCAGACATAGTCTGGCAACCCGGGACTCTGCATGACAGAGAAAAGGAAAAGATCCAGGCTGGTAGTAGTAGTAGGGTGGTCTAGGTTTGGGGGCCCCCTTTCTTGATGTTTGACCCTGGGCAATTTACTCAGCCTCTGTGGCAGCTCCTCTAACACAGGGGAGGTGGAGCGCAAATGTTCCTTTGGGTTCTGATACTCTGTGGTTCTAACAACAGAGAGCAGTAAATTAAGCTGCATGTGGTGGCACACACTTGTGATCCCAGCTACTCGGGAGGGGGAGGCAAGAGGATCAAAAATTCAAGCCCCACCTGGACAACTTAGCAAGACCCTGTCTTAAAAACAATAATGAAAAAGGCTGAGGGTGCAGCTCAGAGCTCCCTGGGTTCAATCCATAGTCCCCACTCCAAAAAAAAAAACAAACAAAAACCCACCAAAAAACCATAACGAACTCCAGAATTATTGTAATTATATTTGAGGTGGCCATTTGTTTAACTTTTAATAACTTTAATGTTATGTCAGATGGTCCTTGTTTTGCTACAGCCAAATATTATCCAACACCCAGAACCAGAGTGCAATTTATTTATGCACCAACTTCCAACATGTTTTTTAAAGGACAAGACAATAATGTCTTAGGATTGGACTGAACCAAAGAATGTCAAGCTGCTATATCAGCACAACTGGAAGAACAGAGGGAACAGAGTTTGTGATGCAGCCACGTCCACTAATAGAAAAAATATATCTTAAGAATTTGTATTTGCAACAGAAAATGTGCATATCAGTTGTCAATGTATTGGTATCTGGCTGCCCACTTTTAATTTTTGTTGGAAAGAATGCTGTATTTAATATTTGGAAGATTCCTTCAACTCCACTGAATTATATTTAAAAATACACTTCTTATTTCATTCAAAATTGATTTTATACTATATACCATAACACTAAAGTGCTTCTAGCAATTTCCTTATAAAACCAGCGCAATCATAAATTTAGCAGTCATCCCTTTCAAAAAAAAGTCATATCCATTTGTAGGATCTGGATTCAAACATGGAAACAAATATTTATAAGACTTGGTGGAAATGTGCACCCTGAAGAATATTAGATGGAATTCATGAACTACTCTGATTTTAAGTGTGAAAAATGACAATGTGGCCTTTAAAAAATGAGCCTTTCTCTCTCAGACATGCACACAGAGATAATTAGGGATGCAGTGACAGGATGTCCAGGATTTGCTTCAAAATGGTCCATTGCTTAGGGAGAGATAAGCCAGTAGGAATACAGATGAAATATGCTTAACTTTAAGTCAATAATAGTTGATCCTCAATGTCTGTTCCTAGTATATTGTGTAAATTCTTTGGAGTGCTGGTTTGGTATTCACGAAGTTCCTAAGGTGCTCTTTGTCATGAAAGTATCTTATTTCTCCATCAATTTTGAAAGATAGTTTTGCAGGGTACATCAATCAGGGTTGGAGGCTGTTTTCTTTTAGGGCTTGGAATATGTCACTCCAAGCTCTTCTTGCCTTGATGGTTTGTGTTGAGAAGTCAGCTGTGATTCTGATGGGCTTTCCTTTGTATGTGATTTGTTTCTTTTCTCTGACTGCTTGGAGAACTTTGTTCTTCTGTTGTGTTTCTGGAATCTTAACAATTATATGCCTATGGGTAGATGTTTTTTTATCAAGCCTATTTGGAGTCCTATATGCCTCACTTATCTGTATGTCAAGCTCTTTTCCCATGCTTGGGAAGTTTTCTGCCATTATTTCTGTGAAGAGATTTTTTATGTCATCTGCACTCTCTCCTGTTTCTTCATTGAGCCCAATCAGTCT
This sequence comes from Heterocephalus glaber, assembly GCF_000247695.1. Next base: position 1,648,636 of record NW_004624900.1, on the reverse strand, counting down.
TATGTTATTCTTCTTTGCATCATCTAGCAGCTGCTGGATTGATTTCTCATGTTCCCTTATAATTTTGAAGCAGTTTTTCTTTTCCTGGTCACTAATTGCAATCTTATCTTCTGTATCTGAAATTCTGTCCTCACATTGGCTCATTCTGCTGTGTAGACTTTCAGTGGAGTTTTTCATGTCCTGGAAATCTATTTGCATCTGTTTTATGGATTCCATCGATAATAGTTGAATATGGTCCTGCGTATATGAGTGTAGGGTCGCTATCTATTCTCTGCATTTTTGCATAGGTTTGAAATTTTTCATAATAAAAAGTTAAAAACAAATCACATGTCAAAAAAAACCCCTCCCAAACCTGTCATTATTTAATAACTTTGAACTTAATGTGGACTTAAGAAGGCATCTTTTACAAGAGAAATCTGCAGTTCCAAGTCTTTTTCTTGATGATTGGGTCTGAATGTGCTAATCAATGCTGCCCTGTCATAGCCCCTGATATCAGGAAAATGCTGAAATGTGATTTTTAAATCATAAAAATGTGCCCATAGTAATAGTTCCGTCTTTTGCATAATATTTAAATCAATTCATTGATTTCCAGTTGCCTGATACTCTTATTTCAGTTACAAAATAAATGATACATAGTTCAATAAAGTGGAATCCATCTGGTTTCATTTGTGCTGGAAGTCTGAAGCCAATTAAGGTCTGCCTCTTAGCTCTGTGTCTAGGGACAGAGCAGCAGTCTCTCGGCAAGGCTTGGGTTATTCTATCTTTTCTTTTGCAGTTGTTAACTATGTTCATGAAAAGAGAAATTAACAACCAAACACATCTGTGTCCTGGTGTGGATTCTGTTATTGGCATATTAAGAATCACTAATATAATCAATGTCTATAAACACATTCAAAGCGTCATTATAAAACCCAGACAGACATCTTGGTTCCACATGTTTTCTTCTCTATTTTTGTTTCTCCTTACAACAAGACTCCTCAATTCAGTCACCCAGACTTGCTGACTCCAGTTCCTTTCTCCATGTTCTTTCTTGAATTTACTACATCCAAGCTTTTGCTACCACCATCATTCCATTCTTGACAAGATCCTTGATGACATTCGTTTTGCTACATCCAAGAGCACACCTGACTTGACCAGTGCATGTGATGTGGTTCGTCACTCTGTGCTCCCAGATACAAGTTTTCTCTTCTTTTTTTCTTTTTATTGTGCTGGGGATTAAACCCAGGGCCCCATGCTTGCTAGGTGTAATGGTTTATACCTAGATGTCCCCAAGAGCCTTTTGTGCTGATAGGTGGGGCTTTTGGAAGGTGGCTGGGACTTCTCGTTGACTTGCAGTTAGTTAGGAGGTAGGGCCTGGTTAGAAGGGGAGTCACTGGAGGCATGGCTTGGAGGGCTTTATCTCTCTCCCTGTCTCTTCCCTTCTCTTTCTGCTTCCTGTCCTCCAGGCTGTGAGCAGCTTCTCCTCCTCCAGGCCCCTCTGCCACGCTGCCCTGCCTTGGAGCCAGCTGACTATGGACTGAAACTTCTACAAACTCTGAGCCAAATAAATCTCACCTCCTCAGAGTTGTGGGTGTGGGGCGTTGTGTCCCATTGCTGAGGAAAGTAACTCAGACACTAAGTAAGTACTCTGCCACTGAGTCACCCCTAACCCTCATGTACATTTTTTAACTTTACCTTTGGATCATGATAATCTCCAGGTTTCCTCCTCCTTCACTGGTCATTCTTAGTCTTTTTTGCAGATTCTTCGTAGTCCTGGTTTTAAAGGCTCAGGTTTCAGTCCCTGAAATCCTTCCCCTCTCTATCCATGCTCATTATCTCGGTATGACCTTTGTGTCAGCTCAGCTCTAAATAGCATATGAATATAGATAATCTCATATTTACATCCAACCCACACTTCAGACTCTTACATTTGACTACCTTCCTTGACATCGTGGATGTCAAAAAGATGTCTCAATTAACATGCCCTCAAGTGCACTGCTAATCTTCCCACCCGCCCCAAAATGATCCCCCTGCAGCATCCCTTGTCTAAGGGGTTGGCCACTTCACAACTCCAGTTGTTAGGCTAACTCCCCCAAAACACCCTCTCTCCTCTTTATAATGCACATGCAATCCTGTTGTTTCAACTCTCAGAATCCATCTAGACCCTTTGTCCCTCTCATCATCCCCCTGTTGGCACCCTGCTCTCTCTCCTAAAGCTTCCCAGCCAGTCTTTGTCTCCGCTGCCTGATAGCCCCTTCACACAGTGGCCAGAGTGGTTCTTTTAGCTCCTAGGCTGTGCATTGCTCTGTACAAACCCCTCCGAGGTGAGATGGGAGTTAAGGGATCCTACCCACTTCCTCTCCACCACTGCCTTCCTACTCAGTTCCTATTCTCTCCCCCTGCTCTACTTTTCTTTGCTGTCCTTTGACCACAGCAGACCATTGAGATCTTCATGTTTGCTGTCTTCTTTCCTTGAACCACCTTCCCCTTGGTAACTGGGTCAGATTTTTACTTGGATGACATCATAATTGTGAAGCTTAGCCCTGACTACATCATTTACAATTGCACCCTCCACTCTGTCGTTAGTGTCCAGTGCTATCTGTCTTCCTCTCTGTCTTTTCTCCATAGCTCATTCCATTCTCTGACATAGTGTTATTGTGTTAGTTCCCTTTCTGTTATTGTAACAATATAACCAGGACTGGGTACTTTATAAAGCAAAGAGATTGATGTAGCTCATCATTCTGGAGGTCTAAGGGCATGATATTGGTATCTGCTCAGCTCTGGTGAGAGCCTTGTGGGAAGTGGCATCACGGCAGAAGTGTGAGCAAGAGGGAGAGATCATGTGGCAAAACAGGAAGCCAAAGACTGAATGGAGGTCAGGCTCTCTCCTCAGAGTCCTGTGAGAACTCCATCAATCCCTCCATGGGGTGGGCCCTCAGTGACCTAGTTACTGCCCTTCTGAGGATGACTCTTGAAGATTCCACAACACCCTAACTTTGCTATCCTGGGGCCCAACCCTTAAAGAGTACACTCAAACCACAGTGGCTATCACCTTGCTTTCCTTCTCCCTACCACTACAGTATGTAGTCCATGTAGGCAGGGATTTTTGTATGGATTTTTTTCAATGCTTTTTCCTTGCTGCCTGGTTCAGAGCCTGCCACATTGTGGGTAAGTAAATATTTATTGAACAAGCAACTGATTGCACAGATTACTCACTAAACATTTCAAATTCTTGTATAAATATCATATTGCTAAATATGAATAAAACACATTGAACAGAAGAAAGCATACAGCATCTCTATATAGAAGGGATTTGGTAGTAACAGCTTGGTTAAAAGAGGAGTAAGGGGACCCACTTGAAGTCTGAATTTTAGTAGCAAAAACCATGATTTTACTGTGATTATATTTGGACTGAATGAGGGAAGGGAACGATGAAGTTAGAGGGAGGAATAAGCCCCCTGATCAAGTTCCTCCTCGTTTTTGCCATCTGTATAGAACAATTTACAGTTCATCAAAAGCCCTTCTTTCTACATTGTTATTTCTTCTGAGCCTCCTAGTCAACCTTCAGGAAAGAGATGAGGCACCTGGACTGGAGAGGCTGAGGGACTGCACAGATCCTAAGCAACGGAGATGATCAGAAAGGAGCTGAGCATTTGCACCTGGGGACATCTATGTTCTGGAAAGTAGGAGTGCAATATTAAAATGCCACAGACCTGGGTACAGCCATTCAGGGTCCTCATCTATGGCAATCACGCAACCTACTTGAAAGGAAAAATTCTACCAAAGTGTCATCTACACCACAGAGCGAGTTTTACTCACTGGCACATTATGTCCTGTGGTGTGGATACAGCTATAGAGCCTTGTCATACTGTGGGAGGCACTTGGAGATATTTTGTTCATCTTAGTTTTTCAACAAGAACAACAAGCTTTCCGGGTGCACAGTGTTCATGCAAATGTGGTTGATGAGGTTTAGATTTAGAATGTTCTCCAAAAGCCTCATGGGCATAAAGGTGAGGTTGCGGAAGGTGACTGGGTCATCGGGCACTGTACTGACTCATCAGTGGATCCATGCATTGATGAGTTCATGGCTAAACTGTTAGGCAGGGGTCTTGCTTAGGAGTCGGTTCACAGTAGGCATGACTGGAAGGGTGTATCTCCCTCCTCAGATCCTCTCTTCTCCTTTTGCCTCCTGGCCACCATGACATGAGTGGCTTTTCTCCACTTGACCCTTTTCTACCATGTTGTTTCTGCCTTGGAGCCAGCTGACCACGGACTGAGAACGTGATCCAAAATAAACTTCTCCTCCTTTGAATTGTGGGTTGTTGGGTATTTTGTCTCGAGAATGAGAAAAGTTACAGAGTGGAGGAAGGTCCTAAAACCCACAAGGCTTCCTGTAAGAAGTGTGGTGGGCACCAACCCCACAAGAGGACTTGGTGCAAGAGGGACAAGGACTCTGCACCTAGGGCAAAGGAGTGCTGTGACAGGAAGCAGAGCAACTGTGGTGAAAGACGATGCTGACTTTCCAGAAAAAGCTGAAACTGCAAAGAGGACTGTGCTGGGGCGAGTGCATTGGTCTGCAGATGTGAGAGAAGGCTGGCTTTTAAGAGACATAAGCACTCTGTCCTGGGAGTAGATAAAAAGAAAAAGGACTAGTCAGTTCCGTTCTCAGGTTCATCTTTTGTTTTACTGTGAAGACAGTAAAATCTTGAGGTGATGTTAAAATGATCAAGCTCCTTCAGCCACAGATCGCACTGGGCCAGTATGGTGGGAGGGGAGAAGAGGCCAATCTGTGTCCAAAGGCCCTAGGGGACCAGAAATCCCATAGACTCTCCCTCAGTCTGGTTGGTGTCGCACAACACTTGTGTTGGTCGATCTTCTACTTAGAAATGTGGGAGTCCTTATCTGATTCCCTGCACACAAGGGCAGTCAGTACAAACTAGATATGAGTCAGGTGGCTGAAATCTCCCTTCTCCTGGTCTTTCCCGGGCAGGACACGTTGTCTACACAGCAAGCTGTCCTCCAAGGAGCTGCCCCCTCCACAGAGGCCCGGCCAAATAACTGCATATCTGGTTGCCATCTTCGCCTCCAGAAGAGCTGGCAGCTGGCTGGCCAGGTGTGGCCTCACTCTGGCTTCAGCCTTGCTACTCTGCATGGACAGGTGGGGATCCCGGCCATCCCCTGTGGCATCTTGCCCTGCCGGATGGAACACTCCGGTGTCACCTCTGCTGCTTACTCAGGAGCTGGGCCTCCTCTTTTTCCAAAGATACACTGGCCTCTTGGCCACCCTGCAACCCTTGGGAAAGTGACAGTTTCAGGAACCAGAGGGCAGTGGTCTGAGGGAGGTCTGGGGAGCATCCTGGAATGAGAGCCCCTGGGGATGGGGTGTGCAGGTGGGGATGAGTGTGAAGGAGTCCGGCTGTAGGGACCAGTGTGTGTGCGTGTGTGTGTGTGTGTGTGTGTGTGTGTGTGTGGTAGCAAGCTGGCTTAGCTGCTGCTGCTGCTGACCCTGAGTTGGCATGAGGAGAGAGTAGGTGAAAGGCAGCGGGGGAGACTGGGAGGAGCCGCAGCGAGGGGACACAGCTCTGTCTCCAGAGGAAAGAGTCAAATTGTGTGGTGAGGCCTGGGCTGCCCTTCCAGCTCCAGCCTGCCCTGGCCTGCAGTAGCCTGGCCCCAAACTGCTCACACTGTCCTCTGTCAGCTGTGTTTCCCAGGCCCTGGCTGGGTTTGGCTGAAGGGAGATAATGTGGGGCAGGCAGGACTCAAGAGTCAATGTGGCTGGAGCTTCTGTTGAGCGACCGACTCGGGGCTTTGTCAATCCCCACACTTCCCTTTGGCCCCCCACCCCATGCCAGTGGGGCTCCTGTGCTCTGCCAATCTCTGGGTGGCCCCTCCACCCTCATAAGGGTGGCTACAGCCTTCTGCCACCTGTGCCATCGCCATCAGTGCCAAGTCGCATCTGCTCTTCAGGGCACTTGGTTTTCCGGCTGAATCCTGACTGCTATGAAAATGTTAGAACAGCGAAGATCTGGGTGTGACCACCCAGACCACAGGAAAATGCTCTGCATGGAGGAAGACAGCGGGGAGATACTGGGCAGCACTTGGAGGGTGCAGGTGAGAAGCCAGGAGAGCACTGCTAGGAAGCTGCTGGGGTTCCACAGGAAAGAAGCTGCTTTGAGAAGTACACAGAGGGAACCCACCGAGAGGACTGAGGGTGGTGTCCCTGTCTCTGAGGGGGCCGCTCCCTGTGGCGAGGACACCTGGAGGAGGTGAAAAGTTTACATTTCTGTCTTGGATGACTACAGTGTGGGGAGCCTGTGGGCTTAGCCTCAACAGCTGGGTGTGGGGCTCAGGATGCGGGAGGCATGGAAAGGAACCGTCAGAGAATCACAGTGGGAGTGACCATGCAAGGTAGGTGTGGACTTAGGATAAAGAGGGGAGGGGAAGAACCGATGGGAAGGGAGGGTTGAGGGCTGCAAAATTCCCTCAGCAGCGGAGTCTTGCTGGATTCCCCAGTCTGTCCCTGGGCTGCTCCTTCAGTGCTCATCCTCACCTCTGTCAGAGGTTGGGGCTTGAACAGAGGAAAGAGACTGGGAGGGAGGTAGCTGACATGAGCCAGGGCAGGTCCTTAAGAGGCTTACACTTGAGGCTGCTGCTTTGTCAGACTCCCTGTATTCATTGTGGGATTTAATAAATATTGTCAAAAACTCAGTTTTTCTAAATACGAATTAATATGCACTAATTTTGTTTGTGTGTTTGAGGCAGGGTCTAGCTATGTAGTTCAGGAAGGTCTTGAACTCACTGTGTAGCCCAGGCTGGCCTTGAACTCACGGTGATCCTCCTGCCTCATTCTTTGAGGGCTGGGACTACAGAAGTGCACCTCCTCGCAGGGCTGATCTAGGCCAGTTTTAAAACTCCTATCTAGCACAGTGCTTCAGCTGTTTGAGAAGGAATGGAAGGGTCAGGTTAAAAATGATCCATGAAGGCAGGGCAGGTTGAGCCATGGCCAGCAGGAGATTGAGACCAGCAACCTCACCTTGTAAGAGTGCTTGGTGTTGGGGCAAAGACAGGGTCTGTCCTATTCCAGGGACTGATGGAAATACTTGAGAAAGCCAAGAGTTCACTCTAGACAAGACAAATGCAGAAGCACTGGAATACAGTGCTGGAACTGGCGTGCCAGTGCCAGGAGGGGTGATGGTCATGAGGAGCTTGACTTTTCCACATGAATCCAAAAGATGGAAGCAGAGATGTGGGACAAAGTCACAGGCATCAGGTTTTAGCTCTGTGAGAGACACCAGACGGGACATTCTCAGCCTTGGATGGTAGGGAGTTCTCTGTTGCTGCAAGTACGTAAGCCAAAGGCTGGGAGGACAGAGGATGCTACTGAAGGAGGTGCATATTCTCCAGTCTGCCCTTCAACGGCCATTAATGAGTCATGATATCAATTCATTCTCTAGGGAAGTCATAAAATAAAGTACCACAAATCAGATGGCTCAGGCCCAGACATTTATCGTATTTCAGTTCTGAATTCTGGAAGTCTGACCAAGGTTGGTTCCTTCTGGGGGTTGCGAAGAGAGAATCTGGTTGGAGTGTACCTCCTCAGCTCACAGCTGGCTGTGTTCTCCCCGTATCCCTTCAGACCCTCTTCCTTCTGTGTGTATCTGTGTCCAGATGCCCTCTATTTACAAGGACAAAAGCCATATTGGGTTATGGCCCACCCTAATGACCTTGTTTTAACTTGATTACTTCTCCACAATCTCTAAATAAGATCCTAAATTAGTAGGGGTTAAAACTTCAACATGTGAATTTTGGGTGAGGATACAAGTCAACCCATAACATGTGCCTTAACTAAATTACAAGGCTAACATAGGGGCTGTGTGTGTCTGTCCCCTGGCTTGCCATGTAAAAGATCACAGTCAACATTTCTAAAGCTGAGGACTTGGGATTGCTGTTGTTTAGATCTGGTGTGTCGCTCTCTGCAAAGGTCTTACTGTGTGGAAGGTGGTTGGACCATGGAGGTGAATACTCATTGGTGTATTCATTGATGAGTTCATAACAGTAGCTGACTTGCTATTAGGAGGTGGGTCATGGGAGGCCATGAGCTAGACAGGTGCATCTCCCTCCCTGGCTCTTCCCTTGTCTCCCTGCCTCCTGGCCACCATGATGTGAGCAGCTGTCCCCTGCCATGCCTTCCACCATGCTGCTTCTGCCTTGGAGCCTGCTGATCATGGACTGAAAATGTGATCTGAAATAAACCTCTCCTCCTGGGAGTATGGGTATTGTGTCTAGTGACAGGAAAATGACTAAGACGTAGGTTCAGGGAAAGTTTGAAGGGGGACTCAGAGCGGTGTCTCCTCCCACTCAGACACAGGAAAGACACACCTGAGTGATGCCACCCGGTTCCTTCCATTCAGGGCCTTGGGCTCTGCCTGCAGCGTGGTTGGCTGTGCTCAGGCCCTGGAGGAGCCCGGCTCCTGCTTGCCTGTGTCCTCCTTCTCTGTGTGGTGTACACTGCCTTTATTACATTTCAGTCCCTTGGTTCAGAAACCTCTTTGTACTTTTTCTCCCCACAATGCTTTTACTCTTGCTTAAAATTCCATTTGTAGAACTAATTTATTCTAAGCCTAACTTTATGACATTAAACTGAGTTACATGATATGAACAATATCTTATCTTTGTTAAGGGAAAATGTTAGTTATAAAAATACAGTTATGTGGAAACATATCATATTTTAAGTAACTGTGGCATTAGTCAGGGCTAAAAATATAAATCACATCACCCTCTGCTCGTTGACTCTGCTAAGTGGTCCAGGTGAAATTCCCACCGATAGGTCTGCATGTATGGTAGAGAAGGCAGGGCTGACCTTGTGCTGACTAATGCTTCCCTCCACTCAGAATTTAATAAAAATTTGTGACTTGACATTGGTAGTCATTCGGCTGCCTGTATTTTTTTATGCATTTGAATCAGTTGACAGGACAATATGCCTTTTTCTATAACCAGCAGCTCCTTCTACCTGTAGAAAGGGCACCCACTGGTAGGAGCTGCTTGGCTGAAGCAGAGGGAAGAGATGTAAATGGACACCTCAGAGGGTATTGTCCCAGCACACATGACAGATAAATCCATTTAGTTTAAAAAGAATTTCTATCCCTTATGACCAGTGTAGTAGAAAAATCTAGTACTCAGAAGTTCACTCTTCTGCAGGGGACCCTTTCAGGGTCTGAAAATGGTAAATTATGACACATGACAAGGAAGTATGGTGACTAAAGCAGGGCAAGGCCACTGTAGTGCTGCTATTTTGTGTTTCTTTCTAAAACATTTTTTGTTACTGGGGATCGAACTCAGGACCTTGCACTTGCGAGGCAGGCGGTGGAATGGCTGAGCTAAATCCCAGGCCCTAAAAACATTTTTTTAATAAAACAACTGTATTAAACCAAAAATCTGCATACCACACCATTTAAAAATTTAAAATATAAGGCTCAACAGACCCCAGCACATTGTCAGAGTTGTATAACCACAACCACAATCAGATTTAGGTCATTTTTGCTATCCCAAATCAGAACGCTCTACTTCCAACTATTTTCTCCCAACCCCTCCCCTATATCTAGCTAATCACTGAGCTACTTTCTATCTTCATAGATTTTATATTCTAGAAATTCACTGTTTTTCTTTCAAAATAGACCATGCTCACAATAACAACAAAGATCTGTAACACATCCAGAGAAATATAATCCTGCCAAGTGCGCTCTCATGTTAGGTGGTCTCTGAGAAATCAGAGACTGACAGCAGAAACCTAGTTAGAATATAATTACTTTTTCCTTTCTCTTTTCTCTCTCCTCTTTCATATTAAATATTTTCATACAAAGGGAGCCATACATTGTATAGGTTGGTGTGTCTGACAATTCACTTAACATTATGGTCTCAAGGTACATCCATTTTCCTACAAGGGCCTCAAGTGTATCCTTCTTCTTTTTTTTTTTTTTTTCAGAACTGGGGATTGAATTTGGCACTTTATGCTTGCCAGGCAGGTGCAGCACCACTGAGCTACATCCCTGACCCCTCAAGTATATCCTTCTAAATGGCAGAGTAGTACTCCATTGTGTATAGGTACCACATTTTCTTTATTCATTCATCTGTTGATGGGCATATAGGCTGATTCTAAGATTTAGCTGTTATAAACTGTGCTGCTATACAAAAAGGTACACATACACTGGTGTAGTATGATGTTTTGAACTCTGAGGAAGATACCCAAAAGGGAAAATCTGGGTTAAATGGGAATTTCTATTTTTAATATTTTGAGGAATTCCCATATTGATTTCTACAGTGGTTATATCAATTTACACTCCTACGAACAGTGAAGGAGGGTTCCTTTCTCCCCACAGCCTGACCAGCATTTGTTATTTATTGGTTGAGTTGATGGTAGCCATTCTTTCTGGGGTGAGATAGAATCTGAACATTGCTTTAATTTGCATTTCTCCAATAAGCCAGTGATGTTGAATATTTTTCCATGTATTTATTGGCCAACTGTACTTCTTAATCTGAGAAGTATCTATCCATTTCAGAGATCCATTTTTTGATTGGGTCTTTAAATTTGGGGGTTCTAAGTTTTTGAGTTCATTATATATTGTAGATATTAGTCCTTTGTCTGAGGAGTAGCTGGCAAAATTTTTCCCATACTGTACATTATCTCTTCACTTTGTTGGTGGTTTTCTTTGATGTGCAAAAACTTTCTAATTTTTATCTCATTTGTTGATTCACTATTTTGCATTTCATCTTCTTTCTTACAAGCTGAATCTTAGCTAGGAGTCAGAATTAATATTCTCTACACAAGAGGATATTAGGAGTTTCTGTGTTGATTCACTATTGTTATAAGATCTTTAGGGTGAGGGCTGGGGATTTAGCTCAGTGGTTCCGGTGCCTGCCTCGCAAGCACAAGGTCCCAAGTTCGATCCCCGGTACCAAAACAACAACAACGACAAAAAAAACCAAACAAACAAGATCTTTAGGGTGAAACCTATAGGTATTTTCCCTGAGTAACAGGTTTAAATGTAAGTCCTTTCTCAGAAATTCTGTATTCAGTGCACAACTTCACTTTTCCAACTGTACTGATATGAAAAAAGTAAGAAATAGGAATCATATTTTAACTGGTAAAAAATATGCTCACAGTCACAATCTACTCACTAAGTATCTTTTAGAAGAAAGATAAATATGACCATGTTTTCTACAAAGTTTGTGTATTAGCTCATTTTGAGGTAATATAAGAAATGCCTGAGGCATGTTAATTTTATAAGAAAAAAAGTTTATCTTGGCTCATGGTTCTGGACATAGAGGTACACGATCGGGTGTCCCATTTGTTCTACTTCTGCTGGTGGTGGCTTTCTTGGAAGCAGGGTCCCAAGGTCCCATGGCAGGAGACAGGGAATGTGCCTGTCTATCTTTATCTCCCTCCCGATGATGCTTATAAAGCTACCTACCAGAACTCATTCATGGCACTCTACCCTAATGCTCTCATCTTGTCCTAATCCCTTCCCAAAAGGACACCTCTACTGGATTAAATGTGCACTTCTTAACACTGCTAACACATGGCTCTGGGGTGGGGTGGGGCAGGGCACCAGCCACCCGAGGTATGGCTATGGCGTGGCTGATGTACAGAACTCTGTCTTCCTCTGGCAAGGCCAAGCCTCTACCTAAAAGGACAGGTACAAGGGATGGGCCAACAAAGGGAAGGCAAGGCAAGCCTCTGCATGGACAGCGTCAACTCATACTCAGGACCCACGAAGGTCCTGACTGTCCGTGTTCCAGGTCAGGAGGGCACAGCTGGATCGCCAGCCTGGGAGAGTTCACTCAGGCAACAGGGGAGCTCACACTAAGACATCCTTTCTCCACCTCCTCTTAAACTATTCACTGATTTATCTCCACAACTCTGTGGAATTTTCTCCCTTCCCACACTACCACCTCTTCCTTCCATCTCTCCGGGGAATGCTTGTTTCCCACACCTCTGATAGAAGTTTCCCTCTCCCCTCTGCTCTCCTATCTTATACTTCTGTGTTTCTCTAAACCCAGTCTCACTTCCACTTCCTCCACCCCAATGTGCAGCTGATCTTCCCACCTCATCTCATGTTGGATATTTCTCACTCAGTCATGCTGTCCTTCCTTAGCCTCCTCAGTTTCTTCCTTTTCCCTTTCTTCTTAGCTTTCTACCGAGATGAGCAAGAATAAGAGGTTTAGAGGAAACACACACATGCACACTTTAAAGTGCAAAGGCCCAACTTAGATGTGTCTCCTCTGCCGCCTTCTCTCTGACTGGAATTCTCTTCCTGATGAAATCCCAGCCACATTTCTTGTTGACGGGCCCCTGGTGTGGGCCTTATAGTCAGTCCCTGCTTTGTGTTGTTAGCTGTCTCTTTCTGTGTGAGAAACAAGGTGCCGGCAGGCCCCTGTCAGAAGGGCCTGAATGGTTTCTGTCATACCTCTCCATACCTATCTGAAGTGAGATCAAGACCAGAATCCAGAATAAAAACCAAACAAAACAGGTGGTGTTGAAAATATTAGGATCCTTCAAGCAGAAATAGCTTGTGATGCAATGTCCAAACAATAGTGCCAGGAAGCTCCTAAGGACTGTCCCTCCTCCGCCCTGGGCTGTCAGTTTTCCTGCGTTTCCATGACTGCAGGCCCAGGAATGAGGTTTCCTTGCCACTCCGCTTAGCAGCTGCCACCACCCATCTCATTTCTTAGAATCAGAGCCTCTGAAAGGTAGAGAGGGGCCAGAAGAACTTTTTTGAAGCAGCTGGGATATTAAAGCCTAAACAAATTTCAAAATAGCATTACAAAGATTGCTTAACAATTCAGCATTGTTATCATTTACAGAATATAAGATGTATTGAAAATATTAATATAGGTTGCAAAAAGATGAAGTGTTTGGATGCAGGGACACGGGATTAAGCTGGAATGGTGACTGTGTTTTTCTTTCCATCAGCCAGTGTCTGTGACAATCTGCAATGATGTACACACAGTGTCACCTCTTCTCCCCAAGGAATGTATTCCAAGGACCCCAATGGCTACTACTGAACCCCAATATGTACTAGATTGTTTCCTATTTATACAAAGCAATGAAAAAGTTTAATTTATATAGTAGGTACAGAGAGATCAGTAACAGTGGAACACTTATAACAATACATTGAAACAGAAGCTGTGGGGATTTATCCTCTCTCTCTCTCAAAATATTGTGTTGTACTCACCTTCCTGTGAAAGCTGGGGTGACACAGGCTGGTGTGGTGACATGAGGTGGGGTGAGTGGCAGAGGAATTGTGACATGGTGTCTCCTGGACATCCGGCCACGACAGCTGCACAGTGACTGATGGGCAGGTGGAGTCTAGGATGAAGGATGACTGATGCCTGGAGCAGGATGGAGCATGGGGTGTGAGGTTTCATCTTTCCCCTCAGAATGGCATACAACTGACTGCTTAAGGATTGTTTCTGGAGTTTCCCATTTAATCTCTGAGGACTGCAGGTGACTGTGGGTGACTGAAACCATGGAGTCCAAGGCTTGGATGAAGCGGACGGTGTTTCTCTTTCCCGAGTCCACCTCCAGAGCTCAAGCGCTGGCCTCAGGAGCTGGGCGTCTCCTGGGGCCCCTCCCTTTGCTGGCCCTAAACGGAATCGCACGGTTGGGTTCTTAACTTTGGGAAGCTCACCCGTGTGTCCCATTCCTAGTACTTCATGTGTGAGTCCTAATGCCGGGCACTGGCATGGCACCTGGAAGCCCTGTGATGATGCTCTCCACCTCTATCACTAAAGCAAGAGCTCATCAGAGCTCCTCCACTCTTCCATCTCTGTCTCGAAGACCTTGTGCTGCAGTCTGGCCCCTCCGCTCAGCCTCAGAGGTTCGGGGCAGTCCTGGGTTCTTCCCACACCCTGCTGCTGACCTGATAGCCACTCCTTCACCTACGTGATACAAAGTCACATGGTCCAGTCTTCCCAGAGATTTTACATTTTAACCAAAGACAAAAATATTACTGTGCACTGTAAACATGTACTAATAAAAACACAAACAATTCGTTGAAAATCACATGGCAAAAGAGGAATAATTTATAAAGCTCCGTCATGTACATAGGCTGTAAACTACTGCTATTGACTATTAAGGTTTTTGAACATCTACCCTAATATTTTTCAGTAAGGAATTTAAATTCGATTTACACAGATCTGGCTACTTGGTTAGTAGGTCCTGCTTCCTCACTCCATGTCCTTAATGTATAGAAATAATGGAATGAGGTGAAGCCACCTATTTATTAGGTGGAATAGCCTGTGAGGTACATTGATCTATAAAACAGTGAACACAATATTCAAGCATTCTTTTGAAAAATTCCCAATCCTTTGGGGAAAAGACCATGGGATCTTAGCATTCCTGCTCAGAATTTTAATGATACACTTTATTATAATTTAGTATATTATTGGCTTGCATTTTTGTAATTTTTACAAGAAAATTTCCGTTTCCACATATCCATTAAATGTCTGATTCATTTTCTTGGCTCAAGACAATGTCTTACTGCTATATCTCCAGCAAGCCAGTGTCTGCAAATATAAGACTAAATGTGATTACTCTATTAAATATTTTTAATTACCTCTTACTGTTCTTTAGACATAGGATGTTTTGGAGGAAGTAGAAGCACAGTTGGAGCACCTGGATATTACAGAGTTTTATGGGGTAAGCTATGGATGTGGATTATTCATCATAATCAGCAGCGATTTTGCTATACAGAATCTCACAACAGCATCTCAATTTTCCTTTTTAGGGAATGTCATAATGAGCACATTTACAGAGTGAGTTATGGAAAATAACAAAAAATGTAAATCTTTGTAACACTTTTATGTTCTGTCATCCTTGTCGGTGCTTACACTCAGGTACTTGGTGCTTTTCACAATTTCTATCTTTAATGCTTTTATTGAGCTACATTTCATATAAGATTCCTTCATCTGAAGTATGCAGTTCATGAGTTTTTAGTAGTTTTAAAGTTATGCAAATATCACCAAAATCTAATTTTAGAACATTTCCTATATCCCCTAAATAAGGCCCCAAAGCCATTAGTAGTTATTTCCCCCTGCTCATTCCCTACCACCCTTACCTCTGCTACATCCCTAAATGGTCACAAATTCATTTGCTGTCTCCATGGATTTATCATTTCATATAAATGGAATCATATGTGTGGCCTTTTCTGGCTGGCTCCTTCACTTAGTACCACGTTTTCAAGTTTATCTACATTTCCCACATATGAATATTTCACTCCTTTTTATTGGACTGCTTCCATTTTTTAGCTATTATGAATAATGTTGGTAGGACCACTCATGTAAATGTTTTTATGTAGACATACATTTTCCTCAGACTCTGAGTACTTGTGGCCTCCTAGCAGAGCACTCTTTCAGTTTATTATATTCCAGAAACCTAGAAATAGAAGCTATTTTTAAAACTCTGGTATTGGGCTGGACATGAATCTCGGTGTTGAGCATGTGCTTAGCATGATGAAGGCCCTGAACTCAATCCCTAGCACCTAAATAAATAAGTAAATAAATGCTCCAGTAACACATACCACTTCTGCTTGTGTGCTTGATTTATTTCAAGTTTTTCCTCATCTTCTCTTAAACATCTCTGCTTTTGCCCATGGATCCCTTCATAACCCAGACTGCAGATGACCAACAATGACACCCTGCTAGTCAGCCCCTGTGATGTGTGGACTGTAGCACAATCCTTTCCAGAATGATCAGTTGTGCAGGGATTCTGTCAAGAACCATTATGGAATGAACCACCCCTTGTTAATGAGTCTTATGATGCCTGAGGAAATGAGGGCTGTGATAAATCAGCATAATGTAAACTGTGTCAAATTAAAATCGAGGACCTAAATGAGCTGCGACCACACATGTGCTACGTGACTGTGTGCAGAAGGTGCTTCCAGCCCTCAGGTAGCTGCAGGAGAACAGGTTCTGGGGTGCTCAGTCACAGCAGCTGGTTAACAGTATTGCACTTGTGGCTCTCTTGGCTTCCCAGCTCAAGCCACAGTCTAGTTCGTGTCTGCTTGTGGGGAGCCCTTTGCATGCACCTGGCTGTTGGCCCCTTAGAGTCACTGGATCTGAGGTGTGAAAGGCACTGCAGAAGTGGCCTAAATCAGATTTTCTTGCACATCAATACTTTGAAAGTCAAAATTAGGTTTACCAAGGTTAAACGACCTGCTAGCCCAAGCCCACGCAATTCTGGGACCCCTAAAGCCTAACCCATGCTAATTCCAGTTCGAGAGAGGCCAAAACAGCTGAGACTGGAACTGGTTATAGATG
Organism: Heterocephalus glaber; assembly: GCF_000247695.1. The sequence continues at coordinate 1,632,340 of NW_004624900.1, read as the reverse complement.
AGACATTTTCCCCAAGCTGCTGAACTGTTGTTATATTTGTCTTTTCCTTAAGGGTCTTAAGATGGGATTCCCAAGTGTGGTTTAGGTAACTCTAAATCTCTCTCTTCTTATCCTGGTGGGGCTTAGTGTCATCTATTACTGATTTCAGCACATTATTTCCATGTGTTTTAGGTCTGACTCTCCCAAGAGCTCAGTAAAATGCTCTGGTTCCTTCTTTGGCCTGATTCTATGTCATCTGCCTCCATTCTATTGGTCTTTCCCCCACCAGACTGAAATGTGACCATCAAGGAATGTGAAAGTGAATCCAAGGAAGAGTGGAAAGAACCCACCCAAGTATTTAGGTGGCACAGTTAGAAGGGAATTTGAAAGGAGCATTGTCTAGAGATACTCCAATATTCATATACTGCACCTACCTCCTCCCAGGACAGTGGAATCAGGACATGGTCAAGAACTGTGGGGATTTAGCTCAGTGTTGCTGCTGCCTGTCTCAAAAGCACAAGATCCTGAGTTCAATCCCAGGTACCAAAAAAACCCAAAAAAGAATTGTGCTGTTTCTATCTGTTAAATTTCCACAGTGGTGCTGGGCACATGAAGCAGATTTAGTAAGCACCCAACACTTTCATTTAAACCTACTTTATAATCTGGAGTTTGGAATTAATCATAGCCACATTTGCTTTCTGTAAGGGCACGCATACTTTCATTTGTAGTCACACAGGCATGATCAGGATCAAAAAGAAATTGCATGGGAGGTACTATTGATTGGTGGATGTTAGGTATTGACTGTGGGCCTGGTACTGAGCCAAGTACTGGGCATGCAAAGATGAGTAAGGCCTGGTCCTACACTTGAGAAGCTTGTGGTCTGAAAAGATGATAGTAGGGATGATGTGTAAGCCAACAAGGTTTAACAGTGAAGAAGTAGGGCACGCTGGGCACCGAGCAGCTTAGTTCCACTGCTCCTGGGCCTGTGGTGAGCACAGCATCATGATAGAGAGGGAGTGGTGGAGCAGGGCTGCCCAACAGCCAGGAAGGGGGGAGAGAGAGCGAGCGAGAGAGAGAGAGCCACACACAATGACAGACAGGTCCTGTATCTGTGCCATACAGTGTGGCACCCATGGGCCATAAGTGGCTCTTGAGCATTTGAAATGTGCTATTTGACTGAGGAACTGTTCTTTAACTTTAATTAATTTGAATTTAAATCACACGTGACTAGTGGCTACCACAGTGCACAGACTAGGGCTAGACAGCCAAGGTGGACACAGTGGAGTTTCCTAGGTTACTGAAGAGTCATATATTCAACCTTTTCATCTGTGCTCCAGGCTGATGGGTCTAGGAGATAGTAAGAGTACGATGAGTGACTTTGGCTCTTTCCTCATAGCAACTTTTGGAGCTTCTGTTTCCTGATCCTTAAAATGACAGCAACATGTCCTCCCCACAGATTTGAGGGAGGGTTAAATGAGATACATATGTGACAATTTATGGTAAACTTAACATAAGCAAAAGGATTTTTAAAAACTGTGTTCTACAACAGTAGTCCTCAGTGTTCTAGGTGAGTAGAATGGTAGTTCTCAATGTATTAGAATAACAGGATGGTAGTTCTCAATATAGAATAGTAGAATGGTAGTTCTCAATGTTCTAGAAGAGTAGAACAGTAGTTCCCAAAGTTCTAGAACAGTGGAACTGTAGTTCTCAATGTTCTTAAGTAGAATGGTGATTCTCAATGTAGAATAGTAGAACAGTAGTTCTCAGTGTCCTAGAATGGCAGTTCTCAATGTTCTAGACAAGAAGAATAGTACTTCTCATAGTTCTAGAACAGTGGAATAGTAGTTCTCAATATAGAAAAATGGAGCAGTAGGTCACAATGTTCTAGGGCAGTAGTTCTCAACATTCTACATGAGCAGAACTGTGGTTCTCAATGTTCTACATGAGTAGAATAGTAGTTCTCAATGTAGAACAGTAGAATGATAGTTCTTAATGTTGTAGAATAGCAGAATGATAGTTCTCAATGTTCTAGATGAGCAGAACAGTAGTTCTCAGTAGATTTAGCAAATCTAGTGTGCTTTTCCCTGGCCAGTTTGACTAGAGACTGGTCCTGGCATTTAACAAGCAGGGTGGGTCCCAGGAAGACTAGACATGGCACATTCCTAACAAAAGTAAAAATTTCAAATCTCCCAATGAACATCATGTAGGTGACAAACCTACTTATTATTACTAAGTGCAGAGTTTACTCTGTTTTGTATGTAGATATAAAGCATTTTTATATAGTTCCTATAAACACAAAATTATCCAGGAAAGTAACTTTCACTTAAATTAAGAGAAGACTATAATATTTTTCACTGAAGAGTTACCCATCATTTTTGTTCTGTTTTGTTTTGTGACGCTAGGGACCAAACCAGGGCCTCATGCATACAAGGTACGTGCTCTGCCACTGAGCTACATCCCCAGCCCTCCTCATCATTTCCAAAAGTCACTCAAATATCAGTGCCACCCACTTGGATTTCTATAACTAGCCTGTGTGTGCAGCTATTGTGCTTACTGTGATTCTATATATAAGTCTGATTATTGCATTATGTGTGCAGTGTAGGCAGCTCCTATGTAGAATTACACATTATTATAACTTATTTCATGATTAGAATACCTAAAACTGCTTTTAGAAAGTCTACAAACTTTAAAATTACTTTGAAACATAAATATTTCACTTGCACATAAACCAAGACCTAATTCATTTTCAGATATTAAGTTCTTGACTAATTTTTAAAAGAATTCATAAGCTCCAAAATCCTTCCAAAGTTTTTGTTATCTAAGAAAATATGAATTGTGGCTTCTTTACTAATGAATACACACGGTTTGCTTTGCATTTACTTGCCCATTCATAATGTTCAGGCTACTTTCTCCTGCGTTTGTTTTCAAGGTGCTGGGGATGGAATCCAAGGCCTTGCACGCAGCTGGGTAAGTGTTCCACCCTGAGCTACATCCCCAGCTCGTCTGCCACATGCATTTAAATTTGTGCTAAAAAAAAGTTACCAGAGGAGCAGAATAATATGCTGGTTAACAGCATGGAATCTGGAACCAGGTTGCTAGGCAGTGAAATTCCAGCTTCCCCAGCTAATAAATGTGTGATTTTGAGCAAGTTTCTCAACTTCTCTGTGCTTTAATTTCATTCCTTATAATGTGGATGTTCACAGTACCTACTGAATTCATAGAGCTGTTAAATTGATACTGTAAAATATATAATATATATTTTAAAATATAATAAAATAAAATAATAAAATAAAAAAATTAAAATAAAAAAAATATATAAAATATACTGTAAAAGCGAGTTAGCTCTTATTATTGTGACATAAAATTCCAAGGCCTGGCACTTAAGCATCTGAGTATCTGAAGGGATTAAAAGTGGCAGAATCGGGGCAGGAACCTTGCCGCGGGAGTAGCTGCCGTGAAAGATCGCCTGCCTGTGGTGGCAGCATTCAACCCTAATCCAAGCACTCCGAGAGGTAGAGGCAGGAAGATCGCAAGTTTGAACCCAGTTCGGGCAACTCAGTAATTTAGGGAGACCCTATCTGGAAATTAAAAAACAATAAACAAGCAAAACAGGCTGGGGATGTGGACCAGTTTGAAGAAACTGGGTTTAATCCCTCATACTTGGGGGGGCGGGGAGGGGTATTACTGTTTGCTAGGGAGCCCAATCCGGGTCTTTCCATTGGGAGCTATATTTTTCATATAATCTCAGGATTAAATGAAGTAAGTGACTGGAGAAAAGATAACAAGCAAACATATCAAAACATGAGTGTTTGCCAGTGAAGTTGAGATTGTGGTGGACTGTGTGTTGTTTTTTAATAATTCTCTGTAGTTTTCAAATATTCTGCATTGAGCAAAACTCTGTTTGGGTATCACAGAAGAAAAGAAACCAAAATAATTCTATTAAAAATTGTGATTTGTTTGACCACAATAGAATCACATAATGGAGTACACACCGGGAAGAAGAAAGATTTAAAATCTAAATGGTCAATTTGGAAGGGTTTTGCTACCTGGTTAAAAGCAAGAACTGCAACAGCCAAACTTCATTTAATGAGTCTGGCAGTTCAGATAAAAACCGTCAAGCAAACATTAAACTGCAGGAAGGCGGTCTCCCAGGCTGAGAATGTACAAGCCCCAAAGAATAAACCCTACCAGCGAGGCGCTAGGAAGCTTTCTTCCACTAGAGGGCAATCACTGCTCAGGGTTTCAGCGAAAGAGGCGCAAAGCACGCCAACCCGAGCAGCGCTGCGGGGAACTTTCTCCCCAGAGCTGAACACGCGTGGCGGCCGACCGCACCAACGTCGACACGAACATGCGCACGCTGGAGGGACAACTTGCAGCAGAATAAGAAGAGCCAGCGTACAGAGTCGTTTAAAAAATATGCTCAGTGGACGTTATTCAAATACAGGTATCCATTTTCCATGGGAGTTGCCATCTGATACCTTTAAATCTGCTGCGTCCAACTGGACTGGTATTTTATTCTGTAAATTGCTTCTCGAAACCAACAGACATTCCTTCAAGCCCAGGACTCCACGCCAGCCCCCATATTCCAAAATGCACTTCAAAGCAAGTGGCTGCGGGGAGCAAATGGGTCTCAGCGGTGCTGCGGGGCAGGGGTGTGTGCGTGGGGGGGGGTATTTCCATCTTCAAACAAGAAGAGATTTGCATTTGCTTGCACACAGAGATAAGAAGGCTTTGGCATTTTCTTACACTTACTGTCTTTCCTGGACTCAGGTTTTGGTATTGCAAATATTTCTGAACTTTGCTATTTTCCATCTTCTTGAGCCTCTCAGAGTCCCCGGGGGGTGGGGTGGGGCTAGGAGATCTGTCGGTGAAAAAGTCCTGGAGGGACAGGTTCCTGATCTCTTCCGGGAGGCGTCTACACTCACTGCTTCCGGGCCCTGGCCTGGGCCTCCCAGGGCAAGGGCCGCCGTAGGATCCTCCACCACTCTTCAACTTCGGCATTTGTTAACCCTTCTCTACCGAAGTCTTCCCCAAAGGGCTAGTTGGTCCTTGTCCTCGGCCAGCAGAAGTAGGTCAAGATCCAGTTACAGAGAGACACACACGGCCTTCCTCCCCTGCTTTCTCTGGGACAGGGCCCTCCTGGGTTGGGCTGAACAGCCACCAGCTCGACCCCTTCATTAGCATAAATTTGAACCCAGCGGTCCTCCAAGTCCGGCCCCCACAGGCTCCACTCTAGGGCGAGAGGATTATAAAGGGGCTCTAGAGACAGAGGCGGCCAGAGGAAGGGGACTGGAAGGAATGAAGGCGCGCTGTGTACATGTACGCCCCCCGGGGATGCACTATGTGCTGCAAACGTGAACTTCTAAAAATAAAAGTCACCTAGACAATCCAGGCAAACACATTTTAGAGAAACACTCATTCCCTCGCCGTCCTGCGCCTCTTTTCGAGAGTGTAGACCTCGACTTTTCACAGCTGAACTCGCGTACCCAGGCATCTGACTTGAACCGATCTGCTAGAACGGTTATCCTCTCCAGGCTGCTGGATGGAAGCACAGGTAGCTGAGGTTGCCTGTGATTCCGTCCTCGAGTCACCCTGAGTTTAACATCTGTGCTTTAACTTGAATCAGGAGTACTTGAGTCCAGAGCTGGGCTAGGGCGGTAGGCCCAGTGGACCGTGCCGGCTGCCCACAAGGAGCAGTTGAGACAGGCACCTTGGGACTGAGTGCCAGGGCTGGGTGCTGCATTCCCCACACCTACCCTTTGAGCCTTTTCTGCAACCTCGGGATTTGCCAAACAGCTGTCATTTAGTTTTCAATTAAAATGCAAATCATCCGCTTCCAAACAATTTCCCCTCTCCCCCATACAGGCATGCACATGTACAGATCTGTGCACCTACATGCGTGTTTATACAGAGCAAGGCTGCACGGGGACATCGCTACTGCAGCGTCCATCCATGTTCCATTCTTGGGGTGGCTGGAAGAGTCTGTCCTCAGTCTTGGGCAGGAGGATGTGGAGGTCCCGGGGACCCAAGGGAGACCAGGCCCTGACTTGGAAGCAGTGCCTCAGATGCCAGGACCGGGCCTCCGGGGCCTTCCAGGCCAGCTTGTGTGGGCTTGGTCCCGATGGTCTCACAGGCCTGGTGACTGCTTGCTCCCCAGGGCAGGACAGCCTCCTCCGGGTCACCCGCACCCTCTTCCTCAGCTCCCAGCTGGGACAGACCCCACAGTCGTCCCGGGACAAAAGTGCACAGACTCTAGAATTTGTACTGTTACAGTTAACACCATTTTAACTTTGCCATGTAAATGATGGAGAAAAGCAACGGAAAGAAACTTTCAGGGCAGCTTTGCAGCCCTGTGCTGATGGTAGAATTCCTCTGGAGTTGGATGGAGCTGACCCACCCTCATTTTTCTGAGTCCTTTTAACATATCTGTTGGCAAGTTGTCCACGGGAAAAGCCTCTTTCCTGGTTACAATAGAAGGGGAAAGGTCACTTTCTGAGAGTGAAGTTTAGGGGCTCACCAATCTCTGTCTTGGGTCCCAAAAACGCGAGGACAGCGCCGCTGGAGGCCCCGAGAGCCTAGAAAGGGCCCCAGCTCTGGGGACACTGCTGCACTCCTGTGGCCCGGGAAGCAGGCAGCGCGCTGGGATCTCTGCGAGAGACAGCCGGTGCCCAGCTGGGCGCTCGCCGAGGCCGAGTCCTGGTCAGAATCCTCAGCAAAACTCACACAGATGCAAGGCGTCCTCCTGCCTAGGTCAGATCTTAAAGTCTACGAATTGATGCGTTTACCCCAGCCTGGAAGCTAATAAAGAAGGGAGGGAAGGTCACTTCTATCTCAGAAGTGAATAGAAACATCAAAAGACAAACGATCCCTGCTGCACCTCAACCCTGGAAATCAACCAGACCAGACGCCGGCTGACGGCGAAGACTGAGCTTTGGAAACGCGGGAGTGGAGGGGAGCGAGCCCGCCCGATTTCCCGCCGGCCGCGACAGCCCCTGCAACCGGCGGCCAAACCCTGTGCATCCCGGGGCTGCTCAAGTCGCGCGCCGGGACCACTGATGCGGTTTTTTCTGTTTCCCGCTCGGTAAGTTTTGGCTTACTGATCCCATCCAAATTGCTGCGGTGCATTACTTGAATGGTCGAGTTCTCAAATCTGTCTGAGGGTTTTTCTCTCAGGTACAGTTCAACCCTGCCGGGAACTTAAAGGCCCGCCAGAGGTGAGGAGCCGGACCATGACAACAACCCTGGACCCTGGCGCCACAGCCAGGGGCCAGCGCGATTCTGTCTACACCGCCAGCAGGAGGGCTCAGTCCCAGGAGGTGCGCCCGAGGGCACTTCTGCACCTGAAGCCTACACTTGAGTCCCGGGGATCCTGCACCCACGCAAACCCAAAGCAAGGGAAGGGGAGGAACGCTGTATGTGGGGAGACTGACAGGTGTTCCGATTAAGCGAATCCCTTCCCAGAGAACGGAGCGAACCCAGAAATGACCGCGGTCGCGGGCACCGGGGAGTGGAGAGCACAGAGCAGGCAGGAGGCGGAGTATGGGAGAGGACCATGGTTCGGCCTATAAGGGAATTAAAGACCTCTATAGGCTTAAGGAGCAACAAATTAATTTACACAGCTCTGGATGGCCTCTGATTAATCCCTGCGCCGGAGGGAGCGGCAGGGCCGCACCAGCCCCGCGGGCTTCGCTTTCCAGGGTGCAGATCCACTGGAGGTGCAGGGGGCAGACTCATGAGCTGCTTTTCCATAAAAGGTCTGGGTTTTATTATGCTTCTCTGTAAAGAGTAATACCCTCTCCGTCCCTGCTCCCCGCCCTTTTCCCACTTTATTTAGCACAATTAATAGAGGCGGCCGCTGGCCCCGAGGCGGAACCGAACATTCGTCGGGCCCCGCCCCTCTTGGCTCCGCCCATGGGGCTCTGGGGGCTGGAGGGGGCGGGGACTAGGCAGGAGCGGCCAGACGCCCCGTAGCCTCAGCCAGTCCGAGGGCCCAAAGCTCCTGAGTGGGCGGAGCCCTGAGGCGACGCGAGGCCCGAGGCTGAGCCGGATTGGAGGCGCTGGGGACCCCCAACCCCGACCGGCACCCGGTCCCTGCCCCGCCCCCGCAGCCGAGAGTGACGTCCCCAAAGTTGTGCGTTTGGGCCCCGCGTGCCCTCCCCGCTGTCCGCACTAAAGAGCGGCCCGGAGGACGCGAGTGTTTTATTACCTTTGAGCACTTCGTCCGAGCTGTCAGCCCAGGCAGCGCGGCCTAGCGGCGCCGTGGAGGTCCGGCTGCGGGCGGAGGACTGGGTCCTCGGGGCCTGGGAGCGCGGGGGTCCGGGCGGGCGGTCCCGGCGGGCAGGGCCCGGCCTTGGTGCGCGCTCGGACTCCGCTCCGCCCGCCCGGCCCGGGGACTCCCGGTGCTCCGCTCGCCTGGTGCGGGTCCTGGCACCCGCGTGCCGGGGCACGGCCGGCGCGGACGCCCAACTTTGTTGCTCTCTTTGCCAACTCCGGGGCGGCCGGGGCGCCGAGGATGCGGCGTAGTGAGCCCTGAGCGCAGCGCACGCGGGACCCGCGCGGCGACCGGGGATGCTGGCGGCGGGTGCGATGGACGGGCCCCGGCAGAGCGCCTTCCTGCTCGGCAGCCCGCCGCTCGCCGCGCTGCACAGCATGGCCGAGATGAAGGCGCCGCTCTACCCCGCCGCCTACGCGCCGCTGCCCGCCGGGCCGCCCTCGTCCTCGTCCTCCTCGTCGTCGTCCTCGTCGCCGTCCCCGCCACTGGGCGCGCACAACCCCGGCGGCCTGAAGCCCCCGGCGGCCAGCGGGCTCTCGTCGCTGGGCAGCGCCCCGCAGCAGCTCTCGGCCGCCACGCCGCACGGCATCAACGACATCCTGAGCCGGCCCTCCATGCCGGTGGCCGCGGGGACCGCGCTGCCTTCCGCCTCCCCCTCCGGCTCCTCGTCCTCCTCGTCCTCGTCCGCCTCGGCCTCGTCCGCCTCTGCGGCCGCCGCCGCTGCTGCCGCGGCTGCCGCAGCCGCGTCGTCCCCGGCGGGGCTGCTGGCCGGCCTGCCCCGCTTCGGCAGCCTCAGCCCGCCGCCGCCGCCGCCCGGGCTCTACTTCAGCCCCAGCGCCGCGGCCGTGGCCGCCGTGGGCCGCTACCCCAAGCCTCTGGCCGAGCTGCCCGGCCGGACGCCCATCTTCTGGCCCGGCGTGATGCAGAGCCCGCCCTGGAGGGACGCGCGCCTGGCCTGCACCCCGCGTGAGTACCGCCCTGAGCCTCGAGCGCCCTGGGTCTCCGTGCGCGCCCTCGGCCAGTCCCCGATGCTGGCAGCGCCTATCCCAGTCTCATGGTTCAGGCCGGGCCGGTGTTTCGGGGAGGGGTCCTCATTTGCCGAGCGCGCGGGGCTGAGCCCCGCGCTCCGAGGGTCTTGGCACATACGGCCCAAGTAGTTGCGCTCGTCCGCGTGGGTGACCACGCGGCGCGGGACGCGTATCTCGGCCGAGGCCCTGCTGTTTTGGGATTACTCAGCCGTCTCTGACTGGGTTAGAGAGATGGGAAGGAGGAGAGATTACCGCATCCCTCCGTGTAGCCCTGATGTTCGGGGCCCGCTTCGCCCTCGCTAGGTCGACTCGCAGCCCCTCTGCAAACCGGCGACAAGGAGCCTGGGCAAGGTGCGGGTATTTACGTGCGTGTCTCTTCCCTGGACGCCCCCACCTCACCTTTTCGCTTTCCTGTTCTCCACCTCAGTACACTCAGTCACTGGGGGCCTTTTGAAGCCGGCCGGTAGCTCCCAGAACGGGAGGCCCGGCCGCGCTTCCTACCGCCTGGACGCTAGCCAGAGCCCAGGACCCCGCTTTCGCACAACGCAGGGCCGTCGTGGCGCCCCACACCCCCACACTAGGAAGAGCCTGGGGAAGAGCAGGTGAAGGCACACAGGCCAGGAAAAATGTGCCCTCCCGCCACGACCTTGCCCGGGCATCTGGGACTCCCCAAGATCTCGCAGAACTTCGGGAAGTGTCCATGGAGCCGCACGGTCCCCAGCCTTCCAGGTGGCGCCCGGACTCAGCCTGCTGCCGTTTTCTCCCACTCTTATCCGAAGTTTGCCCAAGTCTCGGGGCCTGGGGGCGGGGGGGGGGCGGTGAGCGGCGGTGACTGCAGAAGTCCAGGGAGGCGAGCGGAGGCTCCCTCGGGGACCCGGGCGGGGGCCGGCGGGTGTCCGGGAGACGCTATTGTATCTGCGCTGGTGGCCGCCCAGGGGCCGCCAACAAAGGCGACGCCCCCTCCTCCTCCCCTGGGTCTCCGAGGCGATAGACTTGAAGCGATTTACCTCTCTGTGTGCAAAAACAAGGAGCCGTTTGTCGCCCAGACACAGGTTAGGAAAGGGTTCAAGGAGGTTAACAAAAAAGTAAAAGTAGTTATCGTGGCGGAGAGGCTGGAGGGCCTGCGCAGCGCCGGGACCGGGAGGCGATGGTGGCCCCCCTCCCCCCATTTAAGGTGCTGGCGGGTCCGCCCGCGGCAGAGGCTCCCCAGCTGCGGGTCACGGGTGTGGGCCAGGGGGTGCTCGCTGCTGCGCTAAAAGCAGCGGCCTTTAGGAAACAGGTGGGCGTGAAGCAGCAGAGGGAGACGCGCCAGGCACTCTGGCGAACACCGCCGCTTCTTTTTTTTCTTTTTTCCCACCAAGACACAGTTGAATTCTCTTTTTTTCCCTCCACAGTGAGGCCGCTTGTAGCCTCACTGTTGTTTCCCCTCTCACTTCCTTGTTATCGGTTCTCACAGATCAAGGATCTATCTTGTTGGACAAAGACGGGAAGAGAAAACACACTAGACCCACGTTCTCTGGTCAGCAGATCTTCGCCCTGGAGAAGACGTTTGAACAGACGAAGTACTTGGCGGGGCCCGAGAGAGCGCGCTTGGCCTATTCGCTGGGCATGACTGAGAGTCAGGTCAAGGTGAGCGCCTCGGGCCTCGGGAGCGCGCGCTCAGACACACGCAGCGCGCCAGGGAGAGCCTGACCAGGCTGGGGGGAGTTGAGAGCCGCTACCGAGGCGCAGGGGTCTTGCGGGAAGGCAAACTGTTCTTGAACAAAAGAAATCAAGGTCCAGCCTTTGAAATTAGGTTAATCTAGATCGCTAGGGAAACTCGGTCATCATTACAGAATAAAAGCATTACTGAAATGGCTCAGAGAATAGATCAAGCTACTTAGATAGCTTTTCTTTCTATTTATAAGACCTTCAGACTTTTGTTTGCTAATTCACGCTCCACTAGTTTATAATTTCCTAACATAGATCAGCTTTATAGTGCTTCTGTATGAACTTGCAGATTAAAAAGTAGACCCACAGGATCCAACACTTAGCATAAGTGAACCTGCTTTTAATTTAGAGAAGGCAATCACTTTGGAAGAGCAGTTTTCCAAAGGAGTTGACAAAATTATTACCGCACCATAAATTAAATTCTATTTTTAAAAGTTTACAAGCAGATTTAAGATATTTTAGTTTATGACACTTTGTAATTAAAGTGTCACTTTATAATTGAGTTGTACAGTGTATTTCTGGAGAATCAAATTTTAGAAATCTTTCTCTAAAAAATAAAGGAACTGAGCTAGTTGGGTAAAACAACCTGATGGTTTCCTGTATTTTCAGTATTCTATTTTGTCCCCCTTTTCTTTTTCAGTTTGTTACTTTGAGGTTTATGTCTCTTTTCATTAGTTATACTGTTGCTCTTTAAATTAAGTAGGAATAACATTAACCATGTCTCCTGGTTAGAGTGTATTTCCCCCTGGACAAGCATCATAAAAAACATTTCAGGAGTGATTTTGCATGTAACCATTAGAATATCATCACATTTAAAATTATTTTGCAGTAGGCTGGTACAAAGCCTATCATGGTAATCTGGAGGTCTTCATTTGTCACCATAAATATGTCTTCATGGCTAGACCTGAATTATTATAGCCATATAAAAAAATCAAAATCTCTTTCTTAACGATTCTGATTCTCTAGATAAAATACATAGCAGAGTAGAAGCCTAAAAGGAGAATAATTCAATGTCTTTGGAAAACTGGTTGCTCATTGCTGATGCTTTAAAATATGTGTATCAGACACGTGCCAAACATGAATGGGTTTAAAATTTTTTTATATTAAATGAACATCTTGGGCAGAAGCAATAAATAGTAAAATAACACTTGAAAGAATTGGCACAAAATAGAAAGCAATGTAATTGGCAATTTTTTTACTTTTTAAAAATAACTGATAATTCTGGCTTTCGCTTTACGTAGATTTTATGAAAAACTTTAAGGGCTGATGAGGAAAGAGAGAACGATCCAGTCAAAGGACTGTGATGATTTGGACGGAACTATTACATATTTTTCATGCATTTGTATTGGGTAGTGTGAGTGATTTGAAGTTTGTTTTTTAGCAAAAAAAACTTTACATCATACGTTGTAAGTGTAATGGGGATGAGTGAATTTACCTCCGTCATTGTGTACATTCTGGCTTCAAATCAGTGAAACAATCCATGTGCAAAAGTGGAAAGGAGAACAGAGTCAATTGGGCAAATGTGCCTTTTCCCACTAGTGACACTGAAAAACTAGTACACTTTAGGTTGTTTGAAATTCCTTCATCTGTGAAAGCAAACAAGGAATGAAATCACAGCCACTATGGGGAAGTTTTGCGAATGGAAAAGCTTTTTACACCAGAAAGCAGGAAAGGGAACACTTTTTTTTTTTTAAAGAAACTCATTTTTAAGCTTCTTGTGAGTTTTGCTTTTCTTCTGTTCTGGGAAGTCACTCTGACAACCTCGTAGTCTTGTGTCATTATCGCCATAGCAACGGCGGCGGACCTTCGGTGCCGGTTCCTCGAGGGGACCCGGTGCAGGGGACTCCGAGGTCCGGCCCGGGAGGCGATGAAGGAGGGCGGCGGCCACCGGAGAGGCAGGGCCCGGCCAGGCTGCCGCTCACCGCGTCCCCCTGTCGCGGCAGGTCTGGTTCCAGAACCGCAGGACCAAGTGGAGGAAGAAGCACGCGGCCGAGATGGCCACTGCCAAGAAGAAGCAGGACTCGGAGACCGAGCGGCTCAAGGGCGCCTCGGAGAACGAGGAGGAGGACGACGACTACAACAAGCCCCTGGACCCCAACTCGGACGACGAGAAGATCACGCAGCTGCTGAAGAAGCACAAGCCGGGCGGCGGGCTCCTGCTGCACGCGTCCGAGGCCGAGGGCGCGTCCTGAGCGCGGCCCGGGCTGCGGAGATGTACATATCTATTTTTCTAACCCAGAAGTGTGGCGGGAGGAGGGACCGGAGCGAGACTCGGGGTGGACGAGGAGGCGGAGGCCACACGGTGCACTGCTGCAAGGACGCAGCCGGGGTCCCCACACGCGTCCGCGGGCGCCTGGCTCTCCGTCCCCTGCAGTCCCCGGGGCCGGGGAAGGGCGGACCCCACGGCGGGGGGACCTCCAGCCACACACATGCAATCCTCCCGGCCGCACAGGCCGGCTGCCCCAGCTCGCTGCTGTGCGACTAGAGCGACCTGTTGAAGGCTCTGTAAATAAAACGTGAGTCACACTGACTAGAAGTTACTTTATTGTGAATATTTACAATGTAAAAATGCTTTTTTTGAATTTGGTATAAAAAGATGGATCTCCTCCTTCCTTCCAAGCCCGCCTTTTGAAGTCCTATCCCTGCGACCACTTCCCCTTTTATTTGAAACTTAATTTGGGAATTGCAGGAATGTGCTCGTCGTCCCCGACGCCCTCCGGTCGCTCCTCTCCCTTTGGAGTTGCTGAGCCTCAGTTTCCCTTTTTGCCTCCAGGTTCCGCCCCACTCCCCCGGCCCCGGGCCCCGCCCTGAGGACTTGAAGCAGAAGATGTGGGAACCGGGGGATCTCACATCTGCCCCTCTGGTCCCCTCTGAAATTGCACAGTCGTTTGTTGCTATTTATTAGTGATTTAAAGAAAGGCTTGGGGAGGGAGGGGCCACAATAGCTTGTGTTTAACTCCTTTCTGATAAAAATGCGTGTTAAAGTAGATGGTGGGGATTGTTACAGCCGCTCCGGGTCAGAACATAAAAATCCATTTAGTTGCTGTAATTGAATTTGAAGTGTTTTGTATCATAAGAATACTATAGAATATGTAAATTGTTTTCTTTTTTAAGCTAATAACGGTGATACATTAGCATCTTTAACCTTTATTAATTTATATAAGGAATTCGGTTTGTAAAGAGAAGAAAGCCCCTTTGCAAGACCAGTTAAATGTAATGCACTTTCTGTTTCAAAGGATAAATCAAATTAAACAGTTTGAAGACGTCTGTTGCCTTGAGTGGAAGGGTACAGATCATCTGATCTCATCAGAGATCTCAAACAATAAAAGAAAACCACACAAAAAGCTATACTGGTTTCTTGGGTGAAGTAACTGTTACTTTTTTTCTTTCCTTTTTGAAAGAGTGGGGTCAGATCTCTCATTCTCCTGGATGAGGAAGGAAAAAGAAATGCGGCCATAGTCCTACCGCTCCTCTGAGAGGCTTGTCCAAAGGCTGCTGCTGCTAATGTCCGTGTTCGGTGTGGTCTAATTCTTTCCTGATCGCTTTTTCCTTGCAAGGAAGTCCCTGGGGAATTTGGGAAGCTCATTTCCATATATCCCAGCCAGCTCCACGGCCAGGCACTAGTTGGAGCAGCCAGGAGCGGCTCTGCCGAACTCGGGTGCTAGAATTCTCACCCCACCCCGCAGCCCAGAAGGCTGAAGAAATTTGTGGAAAGATAGGAACCTTGCTAAACATTTCAAAGAAGAAGAGCGCATTTAGAGAAAGCTGCTTTTAGCAGACCTGAAAGCCTTTATTGTTAAGGAGGCAATACTGTAGCTTTTCCAGCTGAAACGGCAAAAAAATATTTGGGAATCCCAGAGAGAGGGCTGTTAAAATATTTGGGAATCCCAGAGGACACTGTAGTCCTGGGATCTTTTTGTTTTCAGATGCTCAGTCACAGGCTCAGTGAAATATCGTTATCCCCTCAGTGTGGCAGGTTAATGAGCTTGTGTTCTAAGAGAGAAAAATCAATAGGACTCAGTAGATTCTCCAGGCTAGTGTTAGGCATGGGAACTGTTGTGAGTCTGTTTTGCTCCCTAGAAATTTTTTTTTTTAAAAAGATGAAAACTGAATTTTTCACAAATTCAACAAAATGAAATCGGCTGAAGGAAACTCTTGTAGAATACATTCCCAATTACATGGTTTGGTAGAAAGAAAGAATGCAAATCTGCCTTCTTTCTGCTCTCTGTTTTTCAAAGTCCTCAACAAGTTTCAAACTTTTCTATAGGTCTACCTGAGCAACACTAAGGTAGATAGGTGTGGCCCAAGGAAGGCGACTAATCCAAAGGAGACCTTGTGTACAGCAGTGACGTGGTTTCAATTCTGCCATAAAAAATTCTCTCTCTCTCCCTCCCTCCTTTCTTCTCTTTTTCTCTTTCCTCTTGCCCTCTTTCACCCCCTCCATTCTTTCCTTCCTTCCTTCCTTCTTTCCTTTCTTTTTTTGCTGTTATGAGAGAACCAAGAAGGAAACAAGCCGATTGTCCTGCAATTCCATTTTACTGCAACAAATCAAAATCCTTTTTGTATTTTATATTTTTAAGCCTTTATCCACTCCTCTTCTGCCCTGAAAAGCCAAGCAACTTTATTCATTCTTCCTAAGAAAACAAAACCCCACAAGATTAGAAATTTGTTCCTGTAGTAGTAATTAGCAGCAGCAGCGAGATGGTATTAGTCCTAGAAAACTTGGAACTAACTTGGAGCTTTTTCAAGAAGTAACTGGGTTGACAGTTGGTAGTGCTTATTCTGAGTTGGAAGAGTGGAAAGTTACCTCCTGCAAATCCTTTAGGAAGCATTCGCAGTGACCTCACTGCCCTTAAGTTTGAGCACCAGAGTGGGCTGAAAGCAGAGACCTGAACTCTGCCGTGGGTGAACGCGCCGGGGTGGCAGGGGCTGCAGCTTGCCAGCCTGGGCGCTCTGCCCTCAGAGGTGGGCTGAGGCCCGGCTGCCCTGGCTCGGCTCCTCCTTTTCCAGTTGACTGCAGCAGCGACTGGAGGTTTCCAGCTCATTTCCCTCCATCCAGAGCGCCAGCTGGTCACCAGTTGCAACTGGCCCTGTAAAGCTGGGAGTGGGGGACAAGTGGGTAAGTGGGTGGATGACATCTCTCCCAATTCCCCTTATCTTGGTTGATTTGGTTGCCCTGTATTTCTGCATAGCAGGGACAGCTTTCCGTAAGAGTTAGGATGGTGGGAAAGCCAGGACATACTCTGCAGCACTAGGGATGGAGGGTAAGAATCATTTCTCATTTTGGCCCAAACATTTTATGACACTAACAACTATCAGCATCTGATTAAGGCTGCCAAGCACCCATCACAGTCAAAGCGGTCACGATTTAAAAACAGCAAAGTCACAACGTAGGACTTGACAGACCACTGCTTTTTAAAAAGCTCACAGGAAATAAAGTGTCAATATCAAAAGACAAAAGGGGGAAAACAAGGTTTTGTATGTGTGTGGTAAAAGGGAGGGATAGCTTTTATACTTTTGTTCTGTGTGTGTTTCTTTCCCTAAAAAGGAAAAGTCATCTAGGCTTCCTGAGGGATTCGGAGAGGAGGGGAGGCCCTGGATGCTGCACCCACGGGCGGGCTGCTCTCCCTCTCCATTCCGTTCCCCCAAGTCCAAGCTCGGTTCTGCTATTTGGTGACTAATTTTCTCCTTGGCTCACACCTGGGATTCTGTAGCTCAGTGCTCCATGCCCTCGCTGACGCCCGGTCCCCGAGCATCTTTCCAAGCTGATGACCACTGTACTCCACTTTTCGTCTTTCCCACTTGAGGGCAGTGGAAGGAGGGGCCATGGGAATCACACACTCTGGGACTCCCTCCTGCTCTCTGTGCACACAGACCTTCCTGGAGGTGGCTCTTCTCTGAAACACTGGACCAGAAAACACTGAAGGTGCCTTTGCAAGCTTTTGGAGTCTAACATCATGCAGATGAATGTGGTGTTAAGCCAGCCTCAATTTGGGGACCTCCACAGTGTATGTTTGGAGCAACACAAACACGCACGCCCCCCCCCCCCCACAGAGGCACACACTCTAGAGGTGAAATTCCACTTGGGGACTCCTAGCACTGAATAGCTTAAAGGGACAGTGGCTCCTTTGTTAATCACAGACAATAGGATTGTGTAATAACAGTGGAGGTAAGCAACAGATTCGTCTATAAACTCTATTTTAGGCTAATTTGAGCAGCTTAGTCAGCCCTAAATTTCCTCCCTCTTCCTGTGCACACAGATATGTGCAAATATGGTTCTTCCCCCTCCTCAATATAACTTTAAAAAATAAGCCAATTTTTCAGCACACTCCCTTTTTGGACAGCAAAGTGTGTGTTCTGCTCTGCAGCATTTAGATTGCAGCTTCAGGGAGCCATTTGTTCGTCCTGCATCACGGAGCCCTCCTCGTGGTGTGCAGAAGGCACAGTAACAGGCGCCCTTCCTTTGTTAACGGAAAGTCCCGGGAGAGGGGTAATGGGGTGGAGAATTTTCCTGAAATTCTCCCTTCGGTGTTGCCTGGGTTGGTTTGGAGTTTCCCAGAGACAGGACAGTTTATCTGAAAGCTGAGTTCACTCTCTGGTCTTCCTCTTCCAACAGCAGGTACTATAGCTGGGATGTTTATGTGTTCATCATTTGTTCTGAGGCCCCGGAGCAGGCATTTCTACTGGAGACCACACTTGAAGACTTACTAAAGTAGAGGAGGGCATCTCTTCGGTGGTTAATGTCTACTGGTGCCTGGCCAGGGGGCTGAAGCAGAGCCCTCATTGAGAGCTTCTATTTCCGTACACTTTGAATAATCAGGGCTGGTTTGGATGATGATACAATCAAAGATGATCCCTTCTTCATTGTAGGGAAAGAGTCTTTATTATGCAATTTAAATAGGTGCACATTATTTTTATGAAGGAGCTCTATTACCTCTATAATGTTACTGCTTCTGTCTACCTTGGGGTAGGCAAAAGAAATATTGAGGCATAATTACTCTAGTTATTTGGCAGATACATCAAATTTAGGAAGGATACCACCGGTGCACATTTCCTTTCTTCTCCATAATATACAGTTTTATTTCGGGACATACATAAATTATGAAAAAATTAAAAATGATCAAATGGGTCAAATGCACCTGTATCAACCACAGAAAGTCAAGGTTGCCGGAAATCCACTAACTTGCATGTTACCATGTGGTCTATCATTTTCAAACAAAGCCATTGGATGAGTTTTCATGCTTCTGATCTGAGCCTATACCTGGGTCCATAGTTTGTGGTCCCGTCTCTAGCCATCATTTGTAGCTTTGTCCTTTGCATTTGAAGCTATGGCTCAGCTCTTACAAAGAATATTGTAAACTTTTGTTTTCCTTTCATAATTTTTCTTCCCTCCCTGTGCTATTCACTTGATCTGTAAGGACTTGTCAACAATTTTTCCAAAAATCTGATGGTCTCAAATGAGTGAGAGGGTCTGAGAAGCCCTTTATTTTCACTGAAATCAGATCAGGTAGCCATTGAGAGCAGCAGTTGGGCCTGAATCTTCGGCCTTTATAGGCTCTCTTGAGGTTAAGGTTAAGGGGCTTGACTGCTCTGTCCTTCAGTATTCTCATCTGTGAAATGGGCCGGTAACCAAACCTACTCCCTAGCACTGTTGGGAGAATGAAGCAAGGTCATCTATGCCCAGCACCCAGCAAGCCAGGAAAGTCTTCATCACCAGCCGCGCCAGGAGGAGTGGGAGAAAAGCCCTGTTTAGGTTGCTTTGGCTCTGGTCCTACTGTCTGCTCCAGGATAAGGACTCAACCAAGGAGAAGGCGAAAGTAAAAGTGGGAAGCAAAGCAGCGAGAGCTTTTATATAGGCTTTCATGAAACTTACAGCCTAACTAGCTGACCTGGTTTTAAAGTATTTCCAAAAATTCTAGGATATTGGTGCACACCTATAATTTCAACTACTCAGGAAGCTGAGGCAGGAAGGTTGTAAATTTGAACCCAGCTTGGGCAACTTAGCAGGGCCTGTCTGAAAAGGGAAAAATAATTTAAAAAGGAGGGAAAGGTAGGGAGGGAGTGGGAAAGAGGGAGAAAGGGAGGGAGGGAGAAAAGAAAGGGAGAGAGAGGGAGAGAGGGAAAGACAGACAGGCCTAATTCCCCTGCTGGGGTGTGGGCTGTATTTAGTGACTGGCTTCTGATGAAGAGTGTGGCTGCTGTCTTTGTCCTCCCTGTTGGGTCACTGGCTCTGAAGAAAGTCGCTGCCTGTTTTCCTCCTTCTGAGTCCAGGAATCCAAGCAGCCTCTGCCCAGCATGCCCTCACAGGACTGCAGCTCAGAGTCAGTCACCCAGCTGAGCCTCCAGGATTCACAACTGCAGCAAGTGCAGGAGATAACAAACGTTTATTGTTCTAAACCATTAACTTTTGGAGTAATTTGTTACACAGCATAGATAACTAAGTTACTAACGGGCTTATCTCGGTTCTTTGGATAAAGAGTGGTACATTGAAGGTAAAGACTTGAGGAAAGCATCTTTCATCATTAAAGTTATTTGGAAACATCACCAGAATGACACTTTGAGGTGTGACAAGAAGCACTGGTTATCCAGGCAGAGCAACAACATCTGAGTTTGGGAGTGGTGCCTTCTGTTTCTTGCTGGTAATTTGATCCCACTCAAAGTCCTTTAACTTCAGCAAGCTTCCATTTCTCCCCCTTTGTGATTATCTTAACAATAGGACCTGCCTCATAATATTCTGAAACTTAAGTGCAAAAAGGCCTTTTAAAATATAAAGTGGCTCACATATGTACACGGTGCTGGCGACGTCCTGTAGTGCTCTAATGTTACGCCTGCAGTTTGGCTCCGCATGTTACAACTTAGGCTACCTGGGAAGAAATCTCAGAATGGAAAGAAGCTGATTTGGCTTCATAGGCCAGTAGTATTTTTCTCCCCACAACTTTCTTCTGTCTGGTGAGGTGGTAAACAAATTTTTTTTCAAAAGCAAAAAAGGAGAAGGGACCCTGAATTTTAAATTAGGATGACTGGGAATTTGCCTCCCCATTTACCTTTCCTCCTTTGAGAATTGAGGCTGCGACTCTTTCTCAGAGTCCTAGGGGTGAGAAGGCAGGAGAGAAGGGGAATGGGTGGCAAGTGCTGTGAGCCCCTTGGCATGAAGGGAGGGAGACAGCAAACTCTAGAAGGACAAAGAAAGATCTTGAGAAGTCAGGAGTCTCGCTCTGGTAGAACCTGCCCCTTGTGGCCCCAGCATGGCATTGCTGGTCAGCAGAAGTGGGCAGAGAGTTCTTTCCTTTTGGTCCATCTCTATTTTTGCAAGTTCTTTCCATCTTGGATGAAGCAAAGAGGAGTCAAGGGACCATGGAAATGGTGCAGACAGCAAAGTCAGCTGAAGACTTGACTGTCCTTACCTCTTGAGTAAGAAGCAACTCCAGTGTCTGGCTAGGCATTCTGAAAGAGAAATACTGCAAAGAAAAAAGAGCCCAGAAAGGCAAATATGGAGCCAGTGCATTGTCATTAGCCTCCAGTAGATAGAAGCAGGTAGCAAGTGCATTTGCACAGGCCTGTAATCCCAGCTACTTGGGAGTAGGAACCAAGCCCGGACAACTTAGGGACACCATTCTTCAAAATAAAAATAATGGTTAAAAAGGGCTGGGGAGGTAGCTCAGTGGCACAGCAAGTGCAAGAACCTGGGTTAAATCTCCAGTATGGCAAAAAAAAAAAAGTTTAAAAAGCAGAAGCAGATAGATGTTGCATGCCTGCAAGAGCCCCCTACTTTCAGCACTCTTGAAGTGACTGTGTCAGCAGGGACCATGCTATCCCTGGAAGGACCATGACAACTTGGGTGGACTTTTTCCCCCTCTGTCTTTCTCTCTAACAGTACAGTGCTGTGTTGTTTTTTCCAAGAGAAGAATATGCCTCAGACAGACAAGAAAGGACAGATGGGTGACATTGTGCACTGAGCTCTCCAGCCTTACTATCTGTTGGAAAACGGAACTGGGGCACAGTTGTCTGTGAGGGCATAGGGTTCTGTGCTGCCTGTTGGTTGCTGTATGGCAGGACAGCATCCAGAGCCTGCACAGTGGGCCGGCAGGAGCGTGGCTTGTTCATGGATTCACATGCATGCCCAGCCAGAACGGGGCACTCTCTGGAAGGTTTAAAGACACGAACAGACCTTGACTGCAACCCTCTGCCCCCCTGGAAGGAGAAACTGGTTTCCAGGCTCTCAGGAGTCTCTTCTACATCTCACTGTGTATATAAACATCTGACAAATTGCTGTAAAAATAAGCATGCAACAGCCTAAGTAACAAATGAGTGAGTTCAATCCAAGATTTTCCTTGGGTGAAATGGAAGATCAAGTAAGGGTATTTTAATACATTCATTTATCAGCTCACAGCACAGTTACTTTAAAATAAAATTTCAGCAAAATCATTATGTAGTGTGTGACACTCTGGGAGACACATGGGACGTAATTATGCACAAAGCAACAAATCAGAACAGGAAGACTTACAGTGGTTTAAAACACCCACTGCATCTTTTTCATTGACCCCGTTGGAGGATCTGTGAGATTTCCAGCAATCTGGACAATCTGAGGGGACAGAAATTCGGGATAATGTAAATTGATACAACCAACACCCATGTGCTTTAACTGGGGTCCTTTCTCTTCTCTGAGGAAGCTGGCAGCTTTTCTCTGGGCCACCTCCGTGTCTTTGTCAAGCTCTTCTCCAGGCCTGAAGGCCCTGGAAGCAAGATGGGGACCCATCTTCAGGAACCCTTGGTGGTGACGATACCTGAAGGGGGTGCATGGCTTGAAGGCCAGCTCAGAATCTGCTGCAGGTGGGCCTGGCCTGGGCAGGGTGTGTGTGTGTGTGTGTGTGTGTGTGTGTGTGTGTGTGTGTGTGTGTGAGTCCACTTCCTCTTAACCTATTGGCCAAGTATATAATTAGATGGGTCTCCTCCCCAACCCCCTCTTCCCTCTGGCCCCAAACTAGCAGGTGTTTGGGAGTCCCTGTGCCCCAAAGGGGTCGTGTTCTTCCACTTGTAACTATCTTTTCTTCAGTTCTGTGCTTATAACGCTAAGTTACAGCAACAGCCACCCCAGTATTGTTGCAATCCCGCAGGTTCCAGAGTCTGGAGCAGGGAGTGCTGCAGTGGCCTGCTGGGTGCCCTTAGATAGCTGGATTCCAAGGTCTGGTTGAAGCTGGTCCTGTTCAGCTGGCCAGGAAACGAGCTGCTTTTGAAATAGGCTGTTTCGGGGCCCACCTGTCTCACCTGCTTTTGGCACACGGGAAGCCGGGCCTGAAACAGGGCAGAGGAGGAAGGAATGGGCTTCCCTTGGGTGAAACCTGAGCTGAAAAACTTCCGAGGTGGGGACCACGGTCTGCAACATTCTCATCTGTTCTGAGAAAGGACTCCCCACAGGAGAGCCCACCCCAGGCTCAAACAGAATCCTTCCACTCCCCGGGGGTGCTCAGGCTTGGCCAGGTTTGCCAAGCAGAAAGACAGGGCGACTTCGGGTGGGACTCGCTGCGTCCCCAGGCAATGGGACAAAGGACTCGCTTGCTTCACTGTGTGTGTCCCCAAGGCCCATGCGCCCCAACCGCCTTACAGCGGCACATCCTGTCCCCCTACGAAGGGGCCACGCAGGCCTAGGATCCTCCCTCCCTCTTGAGTTGACTTGAGACACAGGGGGGTCACCGGGTGACAGGGTTGGCTCTTTCCAGGGGCCCATCTCTACAGGTCCTCGGGCTGGGCCCTGTCCTCTTCCGGGGTGACAGCCCAGGAAGCTGGGGTAGCTCGGGCTCTGCCTGGGGCCATTCCCTGTGCTGTGCCTTGTGCCTGGGGCGGGGGCCGGGGGGGGTGCTCTACAACGCCAGGCCTCTAGGCCCCCGACCGCCACCACCATCCCGGCAGGCGGACCAGTGGGTCCGGTTCTTCCCGGCTCCTGAGCTGAAGACCCCCTCCCTCCCCGGAGCCTTGCTAGCTCCTGCGCGCGCTTTGTCCTGGATGTCGCTGGCCACTGAGCGGTGAAGCGAAAGTGGGGACCCGGATAGAGCCCGGTGCAAGTGGCCTTGGCCGGGCCTTGGAGGCCGGTGCCCCCTGCCGGAGGGGAGGCTCTCCCCCAGCCGGAGGAACCCGCCCGATCCCCTCCCCTCGGCCCCGCCCTCGTGGCCCTGGGGAGGGCGGGGTCGCGGAGCCACGCGGGGACCCTGACGCGACGCGCAGATCCCGCATCCCCGCGCGCCTTTCCCCTCAGTATTGTTCAGTGCAGTTTGTGTGCAGAACGATCGATCGCACCCCTCCTGGGGAGCTGGTTCACGCACACGACGCGTCTCAGTTCTTTTCCCTCCGCTCTCCCTCCCTCGGTCTCTGGTCTCCTTCCCATCTTCAGCCTTTCCCTCCTTCGCGTGGTTGCGCGGGAACTGCGGAAACCGTAAGGGACCGCAGCCGGGCCGGGCCGCCTCCAACCCTGCGTGCGGTCCGCGCCCTCCCGCCGCGCCCCGGGTCGTCTGCGCGCCTGGACACCAGTCACACTGCCCCGGGAGGGACAGGACATCTGCTCGGCTCGGGCGGGGGAGCCGAGGCGGCGCAAGGGCGCGCGACACCCGGGACGCCGGACGCGGAGCAGGGAGAGCCCCGGGCCCGACGGCGACAGCGCAGGAGCCCGACTGGACCGGCCGGGGCCACTCTCCCCAGTGACCTGCGTCCCCCAGCCCTCCTGGGGCTGACCTGCGTCGCCTCGGGGCGGCGGCGCCCCCTCTGCGCGTCCCCGGCCACTGAGGGTGCAGGTCAGGCGAGGTGGCCGCAGCTCGCGTCCCCGCCTCAGCAGCCGCACTCGAGGGCGCGAGACAGCCCCCAGAGACAGGGGACTCGGGGACCGGCACGTGTCGTGGTGTTTATTTCTGCTCTACTGGGGCCCAGCGCTCGGTGGCAATAAGAGAACAAGGGACAAAGGCAGACGGACCCAGCGGGGGTCTGCACAGCCTCCAGGGTGCGGTGTCCAAGCAGCGTCTGAGCGCGGGGTGGGGTGGGGTGGGGGTGGGGATGTCTAGGTGCAGAGACCCTCGAGGTCTGAGCCCGCCAGACCGGGGGCAGGCGTCCGCCCAAGTCACCCACGGCTGTGTCCGAGCTGGAGGCTTACGGGCCACGCGATGCTGTCCCGGGACGTGGCCTTTCCCGCCCAGCCAGGGCACCACGCACGCCTACGACCTGGGTACCTTATGTGGGCCAGGGGCTCATCTTTCTTTTCAATTTCCGATTCCATTCACCTTTATGTTACTGATGGTTCATAAAACGTAGTTTGCGATCGTTACACGGGCAGGGAGCGGTCCCAATAAATGTCACAAGATATAAGACAAAAAAAGCGCCCTGAGATTGTGTGCGGGGCGACATTGCTCCCGGCTTTGGCTGCGGATGCACTAAAATAACCTGTTAACACACACCAAAGTGCATCCCCATAATAACCTCCTCAATCATTTATTAAAAGTCGTGTCAGGCAGCCCGTATAATTCATCTCTATGCAAATACATCAATGTCAGGCCATTAGTGTATTGCTCAGGTTTTTATTAAAGTGCATTCTTTTTAATTCAGCCCCGTAAAATACGAGCCCCATTGCTCAAGAATTATAGCAACTATTAGAGTAACATATGGGCAACATGCACTCAGAAAATAAAAACCAACAGATAAAGTGGCAGGGTCACATCGCAGGAGCAGACACTTAACAAAATGGCAGTGGGGTAATAGATTTTTTTTTCCTCCAGGGCCTTTTGCGAGAGGGTGTCAGGGTGTTCGTACCCCGAGACTGCAGGTCAGCCCCGACTTAGCCGCGCCTGACGTGGGAGAGGACGTTGCCCCGGTGCCTGGGTAATAATCACTTCCTACCGTGCGGAATTTCAACTGCTGTCAAAGAAGGTTCTGCTCGTCCTAAAGTGAAATAGTTAGAGGGATTTTAGGGTGGGGTTGGCTCTACCTCTCCCCTCCACTCTCCCTCCCGTTCCTCCCTGGCCACCTCTTCCTCCAGGCCCGGAGCCCTGACCCGCCTGTAGCACTTCCGGCCTTCCCTCCTTACCCGCCTCCGGGGTAAGGTCGAGAAGGAGTGAACCAGGCCCTGGACCCGAGGGCATTTTCCTTCCTGACACAGAAGCCTGGGGCCAACTTTCCAACATCAAGCAGTAGCTGAAAACTAAGGGCAACTTTTCGCTCGTGACCCAGAGAACACGTGGGCGCCTCTGTCTGGTTCCTCACTTTGCACCCGGAGCAGCCCAAGATTTTCTTGGTTAGAATGCAGTTTTTCAAAACCAGAGAAAGCTCTAGTTTACATGCTGCGGACCGAGTAGGGGCCAGAACTGTTCAGTGCGTCCTTCCACCAGCCCCAGCCTGAGCTCCAGGTGGAGTAGAAGGGAAGGAGACCGGATTGGAGGAGAGGAAGGGGCTGGGATGGGGAGGAGGAGGGACAGAAGGAGAGGAGGGAGGGACCGGCACTGGAGAAGTGGGCAGTATCAAATTCAGCTTTTTAGTTTTAGTTTCCATTATAACAATCAATATCAATATCCAGAGCCCTAAAAATAAACCTCAAATTCAAAACACAACAGAGCCTACACAGAAACATAGCGGGAAAAGTGGAAAAACTCCCAAGAACAATCCTCCAGATTTAATGAGAGAGTTGCCCACATCCTCATCAGCCCAGCATGGTAATTGAGCAGATCTATTAACTTGTTACACTAGATTTGTTTAAAGAGACTATTACACAGTCATTTAATCAATTTGTTACACTGGAGGTCCTGACTTATGAGACACTTGCCTTATGATTCCTTAATGACTGAATTAATTTGTTTTAATAAAACCAACATTGTCTACAAGCACATTTCTAGAAATGTAATTTTGGGGACAGAACAGTGCAATGCTTGCTCTGATTAGGTCCTTTCTATGGTTTATCAAAGTCTGTAGTTTCTGACATAGCTGCTTGTATGGAGTATTTTTCTTTTTTATAGCACCATTAATTTAATATGGATCATTAGTTCTTTATACACATGCATGTTCTGACAAATGTACCCAATGAATAATGCAGCTAATGTGCTTAGGCCCAAATGCATCACATCATAAACAGAGACCTCTGCAAAAATAACAACAATGGAATAAAACTCCACCTCCACTCACTGTGGCCTGTCTGGGTGAGCATTCCAAGTTATATTTAAGTCTTGTGTTGCAGAGCAAGCTGTGCTTGGCCTCAGGATTATGTCAACATAACCAAGTGGGTCTAACTGTGTAGTGAACACAAATAGATTTATGGTGAATTAAGATTGTCTTGAGACCAGATGCAGGGCTAGAAAATCGGTTTTGCTCCTGATGGAAACTGACATGTGTGGAATAAAATGTAAATAAACTCAAAGTCCCCAAGAAAAAGAACTTGATGTTATTGATTATGTAGAATAATTAGGACGTTACAAATGATAATGCTTTACAAATAATTGGCATTTATAGCTTGAATTTTTTTCAGGAAGAAACAGTTTAGGGTCTATAACATCACTTGAAGAATGGGGCATGGTGGAGGCTATGCAAAATGAATGATGGAGTGATCGGGATGATCAGCTTGTAATCAATAACTGATAAGTGGTACCTGACGGAGCTTGCTGCAGAGGAAAATACTGGGAGGGACCTGGAGGAATCTAAGAGGAGTGATAGCTTTCCGTGATCACCTGTGGTATAAGGGTGCCCTGCATAATGTGGGTAACTGCACAGAAGCCACATATTAACTAACTAGCTTAACAATTATTACAGGGCAGAGGGAGATGCTGGGTATATTTTCAATAAGGAGACACCTTATAAATCTCTCTTAAAAATGCCGGAAGGCAGGCAGCATTTGAACTCAATTTCCTTTTGAATAAACACTCTGGACCGCACACATATTAACAGTATATTTAGACACTTTCATGCCCTCCTTTTACTGTCCCTGTCAAACAGAAATGGACATAAACAGATGAATAGAACCTGTAAATCAAAAGATATGGCTACTTCTTTTGCGTCAGAAATAATTAGGGTTCTTATATACCAATGTAACTTTGGCTTAGAGTTATATGGATAGAAAGAAGTCTGCTATACTGATAGTCTGAAGAAAGCTCACCAAGACTTTAACGAGACAGAAAAATTGGGTGGGTTGTATTTATTAGTTATGGTCAAAACAATGTAACATAATTTATGATTGGTTTTTTGTTTTCCAACTCCTCTTCCAGATGTGGTTCTGTTGATAAAATAGGCTGAGTCATTCACCCTAAAGTATGTGAATAACCTGAGAGATGACACTAGAGTTTTGGTTTTTGAAGCATAAACATTTGTAAAATAAGAAAGAGTTTTAGAAATCATACAGTTCTTCAGTTGTGACATTTTTCATAAGCTACATTTATCTTTTCCATTTCACTATAGCTCAGTGATTTCTCTGCCTGGGACAGGAATGTTTATGATGATAAATCAGTGTTCTTTAATTAGATTCATCTTTTCTTCATTTTGATGTTTGTTGGAAATGTATTTCTTTAGTTTATAAAAATGAATAATTTAATCTTTTCCTGGTATAAAATAAGTGGTGTGAGATGAAAAATCGATGCTAGATCCTTTCTGCAAATTTTGATTTATTCTATTTTCCTTATGTAATATCTTACCTTCTTGTTTTGACAAGTGAATTTTATGTATTTCTTCCTATTTGTAAGCAGCTAATGCAAAATGTATTTGCTATTTATTACAAAGTAAATGAATTTGACCTTTTGGCCATTTCACCAGATGCTATTTCTGACCATTCCAAAAAGCCTGTTTAAAGTCAACAACATTAAGCATTTGAGGTCACAAGCCCAATTCAAGGTCATTTTAATGCGGGCAAAAGGTTAATTAGATCACTACATTAAAACAGGAATAGACTTTTACTCAACTTCATCTACATAAGCATAGACAAGCTTTCCTTACCCTTCAAAGTCTCCTTAAAGGTTCTGGCTCATTTCTTAGAATCCTAAAAATAGCTTCCTTGTGAATATAATTTTCAGTTTTCCTTTACCACTGTTAGTAGTACTTGTTATCTACCGGAACCTTACTCTCCACTAGGCA
This sequence comes from Heterocephalus glaber, assembly GCF_000247695.1. The sequence continues at coordinate 1,604,269 of NW_004624900.1, read as the reverse complement.
CTATGAAACGTGCTGTACACCATCTCATGGAACATCTCAGTAACCCCAGGAAGGAGGTGTTATGTTTCCATTCTACAGATGAGGATGTTGAGGCTCAGAGTGGGGATCAGGATTAACAGAGGCATGGATCTGCCTCTGTGAAACCGCAAGCTCCTTTTCCTTAATTTGCAGCTGTTGCCTTTCTTACAGTTTAACATGTTAGAAGGAGAGGACCTATGAAATGTATATAGCCACTTTGGACCTAAGAATGAACTTTGTACTCGCCTTACACTAGACTTTAAGAAAGAAAGAATTGAGTACACACATTTCTCTTACTGAAGATAAATCAGCCTGCAATCAAACTGTTCCATAGTGTGTATGTGAACACACAAAAATGAATGTTAAGTTGCCTGTCTGATCACCACAACTAAAATAGGAAGCTCTTTTTAGCAACTAAGTGAGAGAGAAGAGCAGGTCACAGGGTGTCTGTTAGTGTTGTACCCACGAAAAGGAGTTTGCTGGACAATTCCATATGGCTCTGGGACAAAACAATTTGTACTCTCAAAGATTATTAAGAGACATGGTCACTCCTTGACAGAAACTTCTTTCCTAGTAAATTGATAGACAACCTGTTAATGACATCCTATTAGCTCACGTCTGTAAGACAAAACCCTGTAAGGCAATTCTCCATGTAACTTTGGAATTGTTAGAAAATTTTCAGGTAAGTATCTTGTTTTAGAGTTATTTCTCCTGTGACTGGGAGGATTTGTTTCTCAGGCTTCACGTCTTGGCACAGATCATTTCTGTTTGGTTCATCTGGCGGTTAACCTACTTTCCCCGTGTAGGTGGGACTAAATCTTTTAAAGGGAAAAATATATATTCTGCCTAGTCTTTTCTTACCCAGATTATTTTTCTAGCTGGCCTTTGAAACACAATTTTTGGGACATTTGCAGGCTGTGGGTTTCAGGGACGATCTTCCTAACATTCTTCTACTTTCAAGGTACTCGATACTCATTCAACATTATGGAAGATTTTTCAGGGGAAGGAATCTGGATTCAGAGGGCAGTAGAAGTTCCCTGCTCTGTCTTCCAAACTGCTTTGTCCTTCTTTCAGTGTCAATGAAACTGGGCACCTCTTGAAACAGAGTTATAAAGGACATTTCAGAGGAGATAGGCAAGGTCAGCCCATAAATAAAAAGAATGTCAAGGCCTAGGATAAAAAATCTTTTCCCTTTTGAATGACAAATTAATGTAATGAATATACCCATCACTCATGTTCTGGAATTATCAGCATAGAATTTAATTCTCTTCTATTAAATAAGATAAAGCCTAAATTCTGCTTTAGGGGCTGCCATAAAAACTTCCCATCTTCCAATCACTTCTAAGAGATAAAGGTTTCATTTTGAAATTTTTATTAGTACATGTTTGTATTGCATAATGATTACATTCATTGTGAGGCCCTGGTACATGCACTTAATACATCTTAATTCTTTTTCATTCCCTTCCCTTCCTCATTTCTCCCCTCTCCCTTCATCTCTTGTTTCCCTTCCCTTTTGTATAAGTTCTAGCTCCGTTTCCTATCAGGGCTAAAGATTTCAGCTCCAGTCTGGCTGGCTGCAGAGCAGTCCCTGTGTTCAGACCCCATCTAAGTGACTGCTGGCCCATGGCCTCTCTGCTCTTGGTCGCTGTTGGCAGAGGCAGCGGCCCTGGTGTTGGTAGGCTCTGAGGCATGGTGCTCCAGCTGTGAGATGCCGCTGCAAAACCACAATGTGGGACTTGCTGCCAGCTGGGAATCTGGGCTCCTGTCATGGATCTTCTCGCTCTGCCTTGGGACTCAAGGCTGGGCCTGCTCCTTTGCCTTTCCTGTGGGGCTTTAGCAAGGCACCTTACATCACTAAACTATAGTGAGGCTATGGATGACATGCGAAAAGATCTGCTTCTGGTTTGATGTCTTTGGGCATAAATAAATTAAAGGAGGCCATTTGTAATGTGTCTACTGTAATTCCATGGATGTACTCATTGGACACCAAGTGGCTGCTGTTATTATTATGTTTATTGATACTGTTACTGTGAGTATTGCCCTTACTGTTAGTAATCCCCGTGTGGTGTTACTCACACTCTGATAACAATGGTCCTAATCAACTCCAGCCCCTGAGAATGCCTTCTGAATTCTGAAGTACCTTTCTCAGAGTACAGAGACATGGCTGACATTTTACTTTTGGTACGCCACAGAAGCAAGAGTCAGTTTGAAAATGGGTCTCCCCCACCACTTCTTTTAAAGGATGGCAATAAACATGGCTGTATCTCATTAAATTTAATGAGCCTTCATGAAATAACCATTACATTCTAAACGTAATGAAAGAATAGTTTTGATGGTTAGTAAATAAACTACCAAGGGCAGTTGCATCACATTCCAGGGCTGCAAGGGGGTATAGAAGCCATCAGGAAGGGGTGGTGGCATTGTTTTGTGGTCAGGCCAAGCCAGAGTGTGCCACTTTCATGCTATGAAAGCCCAACAGGTGACGATCCTCATTTTGGCTAGGGTGTTCCTAGCTACTCCTGGTTTGGAGATGTGATTAAGTTGACTGGCTTAAAAACCTGCAGAAGAATTTTATGTATATTATGTCACAGATATTAAGTTTGAATACTATTGTAGTAGGTTAGACTAGATTTATCTTATAAACATAGAGGCATAGCAGATTGAATAGAGTATGCAAATTTATGTAAATAACCCTACAAATTCAGACTCTTCTGATCCAAGAGCCCTGGTACTTTATAGACAGGGTAGTAACATTGTAAATCAGGAGTTTTTAACCTGTGGTATGTGGCTCAGTGGGGTCCTGAATTTATGTGCAAAATTGCATGCTTGTGTATTTTTCTAGAGGAAACATCCATAGCTTTCATTAGATTCTCAAAGGGTTTCACTACCAGAAGAGTCTAAGAACCACAACACAATATGTGTAAATAGTCTAGATGGGCATGTTAATTAAGCAGCTTTTACATTCTCGGCTTTCCAGAAAATGCTACTTCATTAGAATGAAAATTTGCTTCTTATTTTATGATCTGGTTAGAACTAAAAATTCTTTTTTTTTGGTACCGGGAATTGAATTTAGGACCTTGTGCTTTAGAGGCAGGCGCAGTGCCACTGAGCTAAATCCCCAGCCCTAGAATTAAAAATTCTTGACATTTAAATAACATCTTTTAGTTTTCTTTGTAGATGTGCAAATTTGAAACATTTTACTCTTTTATATACCTTTAGTTTACTACATTGCTTTTCCTCTCCAGAGCAGTCTTTTATTGTCAGTAGTTTTAACTTTCAGTCTTTATTTTTTGCTACCAGGCCACTGAAGGCTTTGATCAAATCAAGTGTGTCTGAGAAGAGAATAAAAGGAAACAAAGAAAAATGTATCTATATATCATGGTCCTTTTTGCTGCTGCTCTTTTCTCTCCCTATTACAACAACCCAAATACAATAAAACCTTGGATTGTGAGTAACTTGTTCTCTGAGTGTTCCACAAGACAAGCAAACATTTCTAATAAATTCTAACTTGATAAATGATGATGTTTTGCACTACAAGTAGCACAGGCCACTGAACATGACCACAACTGAGCCAATGGTTCCTCTCCTCTCTCTCTCTCTCTCTCTCTCTCTCTCTCTCTGTGGGATTGTGGCTGGTTATTTCCCAACAGCAAGAGGTCATGGAGGAGATCTTGGCTCCAGAGGAGAAGGAGAAAAAGGCAGAGGAAACCTATACTTAAAATGAGATTAGGGAGATGTATAAAATCTGGGAAACAGTGCAAAATTCTGTAGAAAAGCACCACCCAAATAAGCCTACAGCAGTGCAAGCGATGAATCTATTTAAGGACAATGCAATGTCACATTTCCACGAAATCCTCAAAAGGAGGCAAAAGCATGTATCGTTGGATAGGCTTCTTATTAGTTTCATGAAAAAAAAAAGATTCCATTGAGCCAATAGATAGCAGTGATTCCCTTAGTGATAGTGAAAGTTGTCTTGCACAATAATCCTCCTCCTTTTTATCCTCCTCACACCAGAAATGAAGATTTTCAAAGGCAAATTCAGGTTAATTTGTTTATTTTTCTTTATATTTTGTATTTTATTTATTATCTTATATTTTATTACAGTATCATAATAATTTTTCTTTCTGTTTTTTTTTAGGTACTGGGGATCAAACTCCGGTCCTTGTGCTTGCGAGGCAGGCGGTGGAACTACTGAGCTAAATCCCCAGCCCCCATAATAATTTTTATACGAATATTTTTGGGTTGTGGAATGAATCATCTGAGTTTCTGTTATTTCTTACAGGAAAATTCACTTTGCTATATAAGTGCTTTAGATTACAAGCATGTTTCCAGAACAAATTATGCTCACAAACCATGGTTTTACTGTATTTCAGAGTGGCACACTTGGCAGGAGTACTTATATTCCTAGATGATCCTTGAGAAATAAGCCAAGCAGGTGGATCATAGTTTTACAGTTATGCAAAATGAGATCTAAAGAAATGTGGAGGTGTGTTTTTGGTTTCAGAGACCAGGTCTTACAGGCAAATCAAAGGCTGACTCACAGAATTTTTAGTGCTGGAAAGATCTTTTGACATTATCGTGCTACACTTTACCAAACCCTTTTTTTTTGAGATAGGCCCTTGCTGTAGGTCAGGCTAATCCTGAACTCACTATGTAGCCCACACTAGCTTCAAACTCACACCCATTCTCCTGCCTCAGTCTCCTGAGTGCTGGGATTGCAGGCATGCACCACCATGGCCGGCTTCTTTACCACATTTTAAAGAAAGATTTCGAGCTAGAACTCATCTCTAAAGTTTCCTAAATTGCAACTTACAACTTATTTATGACACTGTATTTCCCGAGGCCATTGGGTATGTGTTTGCAATCAAAATAAATACAGAAATCACAATGCATAGCAGCTCTAAGCTAACTTCCACATTGGATTTCTTTTCTCTTGTATTGTTCTCTCTCTATCTACACATATATATATACAAGTGCATTTACAATCATAAGTATGTAGAAGCCAAAATGTAAAATTCTATTTATATATACTTAGAATGAATTATATTCTTTACTTAGATCCTAACAATTTTCTTTATAAGCAAAATCTTCATAATTAACAGTAACTAATCATTCTCAAAAGGAAGGCATTTTGCACCAGGGATACTCTGAAAATGTAAATAATCTTGGTTAAAATATTTTTTGTTGGAAAATCAATAGCTTTCCTCTACATGAACAACAGACTCACTGAGAGAGAAATAGGGCAAACAATTCCTTTCATAATAGCATCCAAAAAACTGAAATACCTAGGAATCAACCTAACAAAAGAAATCAAAGACCTCTTCTCTGAAAACTATAGCACTTTGAAAAAAGAGATTGAAGGGGATATCGGAAAATGGAAAGACATCCCTTGCTCCTGGGTAGGAAGGATCAACATAGTGAAAATGGCCATACTTACAAAATTGCTATATAGATTCAATGCAATTCCAATTGAAATCCCAGCAGCATACTTCATGGACCTTGAGAAAACAATCCAAAAATTCATTTGGAACAAGAAGAGACCCAGAATAGCAACAGCAATTCTAGGTAACAGGGACATGGCAGGGGGGTATTATAACACCCAACTTGAAACTATACTACAAAGCCACTGTGATAAAAACAGCATGGTACTGGCAAAGAAAAAGACCGGAGGAACAATGGAACCGATTAGAAGATGCAGAAACAACTCCAGACACACTCAGCCACCTCATCTTTGACAAAGGAACCAAGCCCCTTTGCTGGAGGAAAGATAGCCTCTTTAATAAATGGTGCTGGAGAAATTGGGTTTCAACTTGCCAAAGACTAAAACTAGACCTATATCTCTCACCATGCACTAAACTAAAATCAAAATAGATTAAAGATCTAAATATAAAAACAGAAAGGCTGAACTGACTGGAACAGAGGTTAGGTAGAACTCTTGAAGACATTGGTGTAGGAAAAGACTTTATAAACAAAACCTCAATTGCCCATCAACTAATACAAACAATCAACAAGTGGGATCTCTTTTTACTAAAAAGCTTCTGCACAGCAAGAGAAACCACCAGCAGTGTGAAGAGACAACCCACAATGTGGGAAAAATTTTTTGCCAGCTGTCCCTCAAACAAGGGACTACTATCTCGAATCTATAAAGAACTTAAAAATATCAGATCTCCCAAATTTAAAGACCCAGTCTTAAAATGGGCATCTGAAATGAACAGACATTTCTCACACAAAGAAGTAGACATGGCAAATAAACATATGAAAAAATGTTCAACCTCAGATAGTCATTTGAGAGTTGCAAATGAAAACAATACTGTGATTCCACCTCACTCCAGAAAGAATGGCTGCTATCATGAAATCAACCAATAACAAATGCTGATGGGGCTGTGAGGAAAGAGGAACCCTGCTCCACTGCTGGTGGGAGTGTCAACTGGTGCAACCACTGTGGAAATCAGTATGGAGATACCTCAAAGAACTAGGACTGGAAGTCCCATTTGACTCAGCTATTCCCCTGCTGGGTATCTTTCCCAAAGAATTATAAGAATCATACCACAGTGATATATGTGCACCCATGTTCATAGCAGCACAGTTTGTAGTAGCTAAAACTTGGAAATAGCCCAAATGCCCATTAACTGGAGACTGGATCAAGAAAATGTGGGTTTTTAAAATAAAATGGAGTACTACTCAGCCATCAAAAATGAGAAATTAGAGACATTTATAGCTAAGTGGATGCACATTGAGGCGATATTCTTAAGTGAAATAAATAGGACACATATGTGTAAATACTGAATAGTTTCTCTGGTGTGAGAAACTGAAAGTGTAAATAAGGACTAAAAGGTATAATAGATAATGTGAAATAGGAAGGAAAGGGGCAAAGGGGAAGGGGAAGTGGGAGGGGTAGGGGAAAGGAAAGAAGGGAATGGAATTAATATGAGAAAATTAAAAAAAGGAAACAATGCCTTTGTAAATAGGGAGGGATGGAGGGGTTGAAGGGAGGGCAGGGGAAGGGGAAAAAATAAGAATCAAGAGAGTATGTAAAGGTGCATATCTCCAATCATGAATGTAATTATATTTTACACCTGAAATGTACCAATAAAAGGATATACAAAAAACAAAGAAAGAAAATATTTTTTGTTGGGTTGAAAACTATAAGCTGGACTCATCAGAAAGATGAAAGATACATATATATACATATATATATATATACACACACACACACACACACACACGGCCTTATAATTTCATCATTTTGGATACTTAATATCAAAAGTAAGTAAGTGGGCATCTAGCCTTATATTGATGGATGGTATTACTTGAGGTAAAGTATATGAGAGCATTTCCCAGCTACACATCTCTTGACAAACGTAAGGTTATTACTCAGCAAGCTGGAGAGGTATTTCTTTTCTCTTGATTAAACGATGTTAAAAGGACTTTAGCATCTTTTCTTATAACATGTCTGTGAAACATAGTGAGGAAATCAGCAGTCTCCTCTCTGTTTAGGAATCCTAATGCGTGGACCTATCGATTTTCATCCCCTGTATGCTCCTTTACCTCTTGTAACTCCTAAGGGGAATTTCCACTTGGAAGGTGGAGGCAGAACATGGTGTCTGATGTAGCAAGGGGGTCAGCCCAGCAGAAGCATCCAGCTATGCTCCGTGTACCCTATTCGGAGAGAGCACTCAGTCTCCACTTTGTGGCTTGGGCCTGTTTAATGAGTCATTAAAGACTTCTCAGTTAATCTTCTGTCCTCTGTATGGTTCCCTGCCTATTGACGAGGCTACTCCCTTAGAACAAGGCACCCTTGAAATCTTAAACTGGCTTGAATCCTTGGGACAGGCTCAAGACCCTGGGATAAGACTTGACTAATTCAGTAGTGATCGGGTGACATAGGTGGGAATGGATTTTTTGAGTCTTTCTGACCTCAGAACAGCAGAATATACGTTAATGATACAAAAGTACTAAATCTCTCTAAAAGAGACTTTTGCCTTGCCAATAAAAAATATTTCCTTCCTTATTTCCATTTACGTTTTTAATCTTTTTTCTGGTTTTGGAAGTAGGCAGAGATGTGAACGCATTCACAAATGTAGACCCATATTAACACTAGAAAACAGAAACATGGGAAGAGGCAAAAGATCTTCATATCATATGTGCATGTTTTCAAACTATTACTTACACATGAAATAATTATCATTATTTTATTGTAGCATAGTTGTAATTTTTGTTGCATTATAAATATTGCAGAACCATTTTTTTTTCTACTACCACAGCAGTTTCTGTAGACATGTAAACCCATAGTGTTATTACTCTCTAATCTACTAGAGGAGATGAAATAGTGCCAAAACTCTCATTGCAATTTCATTAGCATATTCATGAGTCCCACTTTTGCAGTGTTGCAGAAACAACACAAATTGGTTTGTGAATTGTGAACTCCCACTTCTTCTCCTCTCCAGAAGCACAGACTATAGATTAACAGGTCCAGTTGGCCCACAAACTTCTGAGCACTAATAGCACAAATTTTCTGCTCTGCCCTTTATTTCCATATTTTAGGATTCCTTTTTTATGGAATATCATGGCAGTGGATGTACCATTCAATAGAAGATCATGATGGGGGCTAGAATAGCTTGAAAAAAATGGAAGTTTTGGAAAAGTCAGAGTAAATTGTCCTTCTAGAAGAGAATATTTCTTTAGTTGTTGTTATTGGTATTTCTTTTCTCTATTGCCAGCCCTTCCTTCCTCCCTCTCTCCCTTCCTTCCTTCCTTCTCTTCTTGAATGAAGATTAAGAGTGCATTTGCAGTTTGGGTGAAATTGACTTGCAATTCACCAAGCCAGGCTCCTTCCCCTTTTGAGACATAGCTAGACTATCTTTTCCTCACTTGCATTGGATGTATCTACAGTACTGAGTTGAAGCCAAGAATTTGTAGAGGGAGGTGGTGCCCATCCTTTCCAGACCTAACTCATCAGCACCCTGCCATGCAGTGCTCTCCCTCTTGCTCTGTCTCCTGGCTGCATGTTGATCTTCAGGGCAACTTTGGCAGAGAGTAGTTGAAGGTAATAGAGCCTTCATCAGCCTGGGCCACTGAACGGCTGTGGGTTTCCAGCTGTCCACGCCTCTCTGGATTTTAATTGAGAAATAAATGTCCTTTCTGATAATCCACTAAGACTTCAGAGTTATCTGTTAAAGCAGCTGGTATTATCTTAACCAATTCAGTAGAGTTTTTATTAGCTAGATTTTATGCTGTCTAAAAATGTGATAGCATTATTTAAAGTTTTATTTGATATAAGAAATGAAACTTTGAAGCTCAAAACATATGACTTCTTTCTGTTGTTTGTTGTATTCTTTTGTTATGGCTCTGTTTTTTAGCTTTTCTGTGCTCCATTTTTTTTTTTTGGTACCAGGGATCAAACTCTGGTCCTTGTGCTTGCACAGCAGGCAGCAAAACCACTGAGCTAAATCCCTGGCCCTGTGCTCCATTTTTATTAGGAGCATGCCATGAAGCAAAATCCTATACTTAAATAAGCCCAGTCCCTCAACTTGGAACTGGAGATATTTGTGACTATGTTAAAGCCAGTAGTAGCGGGTAGAATGAAGAGTAGAGCCCACCTTTTAGTTAACTAAAAATTGGGGATTTAGCCCAGGGGCACTGTGCCTGCCTCACAAGCTCAAGGTCTTGAGTTCAATCTCTGGTACCAAAAAAAAAAAAAAAAAAAAAAAATCAGAGAAGTCAAACTTGCTTAGCATCCAACATTTCAGAAGTTAAACACTGGAACATGGATAATTTTTACAGCTTATGGAGCACTTTTGGATTTCAAGTTACTTCCACATAGAGCACAACATACGTTAGTTGAGTGCTTTGAAAAATTTAGATGGGTCTCAAGATGAAACATGCACTTTCAAATAAAAAAATCTGTACCACAGTAAAAAAACCCCACACTATCAACACACTAAGAGTTAATTTTAGTTTTAATCTTAGTAGGCAGCTGAGGAAAGTTACTCGAAGCCACTGCTATGTACTTTCAAACTGTGAAGACATCAGACTTTGTGTGGTGGACCAGATAGGGGATACTGAGGCAAGATAGCAACATTAAAAGATAAAATTAATCAATACAAGAGTATCTATTCTGTAAAGGTTAGTATCGAGTGCAAGGAGGGGGGCTAATTCTGGACTCATCCTAGCTTGAGAGGTTTGCTGTGTAGAGATCAGGATGAAGTTTAAATATGTTTAAAGTCCTGTGGCACCCACACTCTGCCAAGATTCCATTATACTTAGAACTGAGAGGTATTTTGGATAGGTAGCAGACAAGTAAGAGGTAGCCCAGGTTTATGTATGCTTGAATTATAAATATGTTACATTTGATTTTTCTGTGGAAAGATTGCCCCAGACATGCCTCGTTCACATGATGTAATGCAACAGAGCCGATTTAATTAGAGCCTATTTTCTTGACCAGAAATCCCTTTGTATGGGAAAGATTGCTCTTGCCATGGGAGGAAACTATCATTAGATAATACAATTTAAGGGACAACTCGAGAATATACTCTTTGCTTTCTTTTAGGAATCCAGGCATTGCTCAATTTAAGGATGGAAATACTGCTTGTCAAAGACTCCTGGACCCATGCATTTTACTGGAAATATCAGCACCCCCACTGCTTAGGTTTCTAGCAATTTATTGTACAATCTACAGCTAATCCGAGGACATGATTTATATAGCTATGCCAAGTGCAGCACAGTGGTTTTCTTTAAACACGAGAATTTGCTAAGATTTTATTTTCCTTCCTTGGGTGGAGAAATGTAGGTAGACCTATCCTACTTGATAAAAATAATGATGTTGTCATAGTGTGGAAGAGTGAGGTTTGCAGAGTTGCTCAGCTTGTGTTGCCTTTGGGATCAGCATGACAGTGCCTCTGAACCTTGAGGGAAGAACCTAGGGGAGCACCTCATTAAGATAATTCATAAGGAGATACCTGCAGACTCTTGGAGAAAGAGGTCTGAAAGGGGAAGACATTATTTACTTGACACTATTGTAGTATAAGTGATCTGGGTTAAAATGGAGAAGATTGATGTGTTTAGAATTTGCATAATAAAAAGATGAAAAATGTAAAGCAGTCAATTTCTTTTTCCTCTATTTATTACTTAAAAATTATAAGTAATTATATACTTATTCCAAGAGACCCAGGTTTACTCTCCAGGGAGAACCACTGTAAACTAGTTAGTATTTAGCTTATCAGACCCTGTTCTTGTATATTTAAACTTATTTTCAAGGGGCAAAGGGGAGGGGGAAGTGGGAGGGGTAGGGGAAAGGAAAGAAGGGAATGGAATTAATATGAGAAAATGAAAAAATGGAAACAAAGTCTTTGTAAATAG
>NW_004624900.1:1571398-1586571 GCF_000247695.1 Heterocephalus glaber | reverse complement strand
GGAATTAATATGAGAAAATGAAAAAATGGAAACAAAGTCTTTGTAAATAGGGAGGGATGGAGGGGTTGAAGGGAGGGCAGGGGAAGGGAGAAAAAGATAAGAATCAAGAGACAATGTAAAGGTGAATATCTCCAATGATGAATGTCATTATATTGTATACCTAAAATGTACCAATGAAAGGATAAAAAAATAAACTTATTTTCTTAATTACTTTCTTGTCATTGAGACACAATGCCTGAATCTCATAAATTAAAAGAGGAGAGGTTTATTTTGCTTCACAGTTTATAGAAGTTTCGATCCATAGTCAGCTGTTTTCAAGGCAGCTTGGCAAAGCAGAAGGGCATCATAGAGGAGAAATAGTCCATGGCAGGGTAGACAGAAAGCAGAGAGATCAAGGGAGGAGCAAGGAAGAGATTGACCCAAGCTATGCCCCCAATAACCCACCTCTTCTGACGAGATCCCTTGTAGCAAATCAGCCAGAAGCTTCCACAAACCAATCACCTTCCCAAGGCGCCACCTATGAGCACATAAGGCTTTGAGGGGACACTTTAGATATAAACCATAACACACATAAATTAAAAAATAAAGATCATATATTCGACATATGTTCTATTACCACCTTAAAAAATACTCACCAGGCTGAGGGTATGGCTCAGTGGTAGAACATTTGTCTTGTATGCACAAGGCTCTGGGTTTGATCTCTAGCCCTGAAAAATAATCACCAGTATATTATGACAATCTTTATTTTTGACACAATATGGATTATATGTAGGTAGAATTCTATGAATGATCTTCAGCGACCTTTGTCACTTTAACTGCAGGTGAAACTGCATAGAATGAGTGATCACTCCCTTGATTATACACTTAGCAAAAGGGAGATGCTCCAGCTACCCTTCAAAAGTAGAGAGCTTTACTCTAGCTGGTGAGCATGAGAGTGGAGAGACTCAGATCATGAAAAACGTTGGTCTTTATGTCAAACCTCTGATCCCTTGGAAGCTGTTAGCAGTCACTGAGGATTTTAAGGGTGCTTTCTGTTTGTCTGGTATTGTGTGTCGTGGTCTGCATGGATTGTCTGACTTTATCTTCATAGCAATTCAAGAAGGTTGATCCTATATCTGTTTTCATTTTAAAGCTGATGAACCTGAGGATTATCAAAGCCTAATAATATTTCTATTTTCCAATTTTTCAACCCCCTACAGCCTGACTCCAGGGTCAGTATACTTCAGGCCTGAGCTACAGCTTCCCAAGGTCGATCTTCCTGTGTTGGTCTCCCAGGAAGATGGGCCAAGAAGATTCTGTTTGCTTTCAATTATGATGATATGTAGTTACATTTTACTGTTTTTTGTTTTTCTTATGTAGGTTTTTTGGACTAATTAAATGTATATACACATGTAAGCACAGAATTGTAGTTTCTACTCTTTATAGTTTTCACTAAAAACATGCTAACATAAGTAACATGATAATAGGGCCAAGCATAGTATACTTACAGTCTATGCTACCAAGAAGGTTTAGGTTAAACAACACAACTCTGTTCTCTTAACAGCTTATTTTGAGGGGTTATCTATGAATGGATTCTTCTCTCAGATTATAAATAAACATTTCTCTCATATCTACTATTGTTATGGACTCAATAATAGGCACATCTTCAATAAATTAAATCTCAATTTATCTCAAATTGTATTGAAATTACACACACACACACAACGTATCTACATGTCCTTAAGCCTGACTCACCTTTTGAAAGTAAATGTTTCCTAGTTACCTATCTTTCTTCTTTTGCATTATAAAAAGCTCTTTCCAATTTCAGTTGGTACCCTGGTGTTCTAGGATTTGATTAATGAGTTAATATCAAGCTGTCTATTCCATTTAAAATGATAATAACTTTGATTGTGTCCCCTTCACCTTTTGTCCCTAAAACTAAATAGTCTCACTTTAAAAAAGTTTAACCTCAAAGACTGTAGCATCAACCATCCATTCATTATTACCGAAATAGCATTTTTCTCAGGCTTTGTTTTGCGCTGTGGGAATGATAATTTATGGTTTTGTGTGAAAGTAATATACTGATGCTTCATTTTTACCATGTCTTTGGGTTGATGTTTAATATGTTTATACTCTTTTTTAAAAGTAAAGACAAATTGTGTTTCATTATCTTAAGATTTAACAGAAATGGCATAGGTTTACGATTAATATTTTTATATTCTTGACTGTAGCAAGACCCTGGGAAAGGCTAATGATGACTTACAGATGCATTTACTGAGCAGTGACACTTTGCTTTCTGATGAACTAACTGTTTTGAAATTATTAAATGATCTTTTTTATATCTTTAGATTCCTTTTGTTTTGAAGTCTGCTTTAGTTGACATCAATACTATACCTCCAGTCTTCTGGCCTGTACATGTCCATCTCTTTCCAGCCTTCTCTTTCAACTTATTTGTGGCTTTGTATTTAACTTACATTTCTTAGAGAATACATAGTTACCTTGTTGTTCTTAAAGTCTATCCTGACTAGATTTGTTAAAATTAAATTAGAATGTTTAGTATTTTCACTTTTAATGGCATTATTGATGTGATTAGATTTATGTGCACATCATTTTATTGTTTGACTTTTAAAAATTCCACATGTTCTTCTGCTCTGTTGTCTCTCTCTTCTTATGAACTAATTAAATATGTTTTAGGATTTCATTTAAAATTACTCATTGGCTTTTCAACTATATAGCTGTTATGACTTGTGTTTAGATATCCCTCCAAAGTCTCAGGTGGTCATAGGTGGGGCTTTTTCAGAGGTGGCTGGATCTAGAGAATGTGATTGATTCATGGTGCAATGCTAGGATGAAGGGTGCTATTATTAAGGGTGTGTGATTACTAAATCAGTCCACTGATTGGTTTGGCACCCACCCTAATCCCAGTAGCCTGGATAGAATATAAAAGGGACAAAAAGAAGCTGCTAAGTTTCCTTGCTTGCTTTGCTACCTTCTGCCCATTATGAACTGTTTCTCCTCTGTGATGCCTGCCTGTCATCCACCCTGCCTTGGAGGCAGCTGATTATGGACTGAAACCTCTACAAACTGGGAGTTAAGTAAACCTTTCCTCCTTTAACTTTTTCTTTCTTTCTTTCTTTTTTTTGGTACTGGGGATTGAACTCATGATCTTGCGCTTGCGAGGCAGGCATGGTGCCACTGAGCTAAATCCCCGCCCTCCTCCTTTAACTTTGGGTGTCAGGTATTTTGCCTCAGCAATGACAAACAGTAACTAAGACAATAGCTCTGCCTTATTTTAAGTTGTTTATACAACCTTAACTTTTCAATCTCTTTAAAGTTATTACTATACTAGTTCTCATAAAATACAGATTTTTGTGTGTGTGTGTGAGTGTGTGTGTGTGGTGCTGCTGACTGAACTGAAGGGTTTGTGTATGGTAGACCAGTGATCTACTACTGAGTTATGCCTTCAGTCCAATACAGAAGCTTTTTAACACTAGAAGTCTATATACCTCTCCTTTGTCTTTATACTATAGTTAAAAATATCTTATATAAACTATCACAAAACTTAGAAAGTTATATTTTTTGCTTTGAGCAATCACATGTTTTACAAAGAATAAGAGGAAAATGTGCCTTTTTATAGTTTTCTTCCTATTATTGCTACTTAATTTTCAATGAATGTTATGAGGCATTATCTAGTCATATATTGTTTTCATTCTATTTCTTCTCTCTGAGACTTCACATTCATGTTACATAGACTCTTTGTGTACCATTGATCCCTAAGATGCTGTTTAAACTTTTTCAATCTTTGTTTCCTCTGCTATCCAGATGGTCTGGTTTCTATTGATCTACCTTCAAGTACATTGAATATTATTTACTTAATCATGTGCATTCTACTATAAATGCACTAGTGGAATTTTAAAAATTTCAGATACTGTATTTTTAAATTATAGAATTTCCATTTCATAGTTTTTCTATCTCTGATGAGACAGTATATCTTTTAATTTGTTATACACATTTTTTTACATCTTTGAGCATAGTTTTACAACTGTTTTAAAATCTGCTGACTTTAACATCAGAGAAGTCAGCAATGTTTTCTTTTAAGAATGCATCATATTTCTTTATACATTTTGTGTATGAGTAACTGGATTATATTCTGAATATTATAAGAGATATATTGTAGAAAGTCTACATTCTGTCATGTTCTTCTGGAGAGTATTTAATTCTTCTTAGACAGTTTGTTGAACTCAGACTTTAATGTTTCTTTTCTGTTCTCTCTGTAGCAAGTGCGTGGTTACATAAGTTTCCATTTAGTTTTCTTAGCCTTATCTGTACCACCTGTTTATGATTAGAATAACTGCAAAGTGTTCTGAGAGAATGTTTTGGAATCATGGAAATATTAGATTATGGTGATAGTAAAATAAGAGTATACATTTGTTAAATTTCACTGAACCATGGACTCAAAGGAAAAATATTATATAATTTATAGCTCAATAAAGATAATTTAAAACATTTTTATTTTGGTTTGCGGAAGTAGCTTATCTAACATATGCAAGGTTGTGGACTCAAATCTCCAGAATCAGAGAGAAAAAAACAAAACTTCAAACACAATCTTTTGTAGAGCCTCTAAAAATATAAAACAAAATAGGGCATAATAGGTACTGAAGGAAGAGAGGCAGTAGAAGAAATCCTGTTTATTTTGTGGGCTGGTGGAGTGCTTTGGGGTGAACTGGTAATGACACAAGAGAGGTGGCTATATGAATAGCTGCTGCTAACAGTATGGTCAAAGGCCTGGCACATTCAGGGACTCATTCGTTGTGGCAGGAGCACATCTGAGGGGAATGGTGAGAGCAGAAGATAGCTGCATAGCTGTTGAGAGGCTTCTGTGCCTCAAGAGTGCTGATATGTTTGCAAATGTTGGAAAGAACCTCAGAGGAGTTTCAAATGTCAGGAAGGAAGAATGATGAAGGAGGTGACTGTTGATAGGGTTTGGGGAGGAGATTGTGAAATGTGATTAAGCAGGGTTTTCAGGGTGCAGTTCTGCTGCTTCCTAAGCTCAGGGGAGAAGAGGGCAACAAATGGCACAGGAAGAGGAGAGAAGCTGAAGAGCTCATGTGGAAAGGTCATCAGCTTCTTGCTAGAGTTGTGGAGGAGACAATGGGTTCAGGTATTTTAGGACAGGCATGGTGTAGAAGAGCTGTGCTAAGAATTAATCAGAAGTGAGCTAATACAGTATTTACTCAATGCATTTGACAGTATGCTAGGGTTATGGTTGTTCTGTGAGAAAGTGCTTCTATTGGCAAAAACTTTTGAGAAATGGTGCACATATGAGCTTCATTTGGAAATCCACACACAATCCCCACCAAGCTCTACTAACTTCTGCAGAAAAGAACTTTTTAAACCCAATTTAACCAGCATTTTCTATACTTACATAAGAGTGGAACACTCTTCTCACACCAGACACTTGTCAACAAAATTCTGAAAATATTTCACAGAAGCCACTTTGCAAAACCTGCACTTACATATTGGCAAGTTACATAGTGACCTTATGAAAATTAGACAAGGGGGATTTGTAATAGATTCTGATGGTGGGTCACTTCTTTAGATCCCCTAGTGATACTCTGCTGCCTGGGAGTCAGAGGAAGGGAAGAGTAGGGTGACCCTGGGCCACAAATTTCCAAGAAGGGAACGTCAGCTATAGGCTAAGCCAGTCCCTAGCCCTTGATGACTATGGCATTGAAAGTGGATAGAGGTGGAGAAGCTAGAATAGCAGTGGGAACTAGAAAAACAGAGCAGGTGGTGGCCTTTATGAGGACAGAGAGCTTAGTAGAAAGGAGGGCCTGAGCAAGGTAGAAGGCAGGGACAAAGAAAAATCTGAAAGCTTGGGATCATAAAACATGGACCTCCTTAACCTCATTCTTCAGATTCCCTTGGGATCCGTATAAATGTAGAAGTTATTTAAAACACACAAACAAAAACTATTTTTGGTTTGTGAAAACTGTCTTCACAGAAAGGACTAAAAGACAACTGCTGAGGTGGTCTTTCAATGTGTGTTCACTTTTGCCCTATCTGCAGCAGAGAGGAGACCAAGTGACATCTAGTCAGAGACGGCTGACAGCCACCCTTAAATTATTTTGCAATGTAAGATCGCTGTATCTATAGACTGGGGACAATCGCTCGTTGCTCATATTGATTTATATCAGGCGGTGCCGTGAACATACAATTAATAGTTGACTTCATTGGCAGCCAGCTGTTAGTGCCATAATTTACTAGGAGAATGGTTTGGTTCAGGGATGAACAAGAATTATACTGGGAACTGTATGTTTTAGCATTTTAAAGGTCAAACTCAACTCTTATTAATTTAGTCAGAGGTTTAGTTTCATTTTAAAAAGGATTTTTTGCTGATGCAATGTCTCTCACATATTAATGTGAAGCCAAGCTTTAAAAAAAGGCTCTTCTATCCTCTGATTTAAAGTTGTCTTTGATTTTAATGGCTCATGAAAGCCAGATTTGGACTGGATGCAAAATATCTTAAGATACTCTTGGAGCATTTTCAGAGTCTCAGAGAGTCAAAAGTCAGAAGATAGCAGCCATTTGGCAGTCATGGTTAAAAAAAGTTTAAATATCTCGAAAGCAAGAAATGTTTTTTTGCTTCTTCAAAGAAGTACTTAAAGTTTCATCAAGGAGATGATCATAGCATAGGTGTAGCTAAACTTAAAAATCATAAGCAGCAACCCAGTGTGGTGGTGCAGCCTGTAATCCCAGTGCTCTGGGAGGCTGAGGCAGGAGGATGGCAAGTTCGAACCCAGTCTGGGCAACTTTAGTGACTTAGCAAAATCCTGTCTCAAAATAGAAAATAAAAATAAAGGGCTGAGTACATAGCTCTGTTTGAACACTCTGGGTTCATATCTAGTAACAAGAACAACAACAACAAAACCATCTGCATAGATTTTTCTGTGGCCGTGTTGGCATTTACTTTTTAAAAAAATTGTACGCCCACTGTGATCCATGTCACCTTGCCAAGTCCAGCTGTGTGGCCACTTTCAGTTCTTCAGACCATTCAGTGCAGAGTCCTGCTCGCCACCCTTGTTCTGGATGGAAGGAAACCGAAATCCTGGGAGGTGAAGTCGCGGAGCTCATGGTGGAAAGGTATGCGTAGCAATCTGGGCAGGCTCACTGAAGCACCTGCTCCACTGTTCTTTGCTAGGCTGATCTGGGTGCAGAGCACTGGGTCCAAGGAAGCAGGAGTTCCGGTGCTTACCAGCTGCCATCTTTTTCTATCTTTCAGACATCTTCAGATCTAAGCATAGCTCAGAGGATACAGTCTCTGAAGTCAGATGACCTGGATTCAAACCTTTTATTTTCTCTTGTTTATTATTTAACTCCTAAACCAATGATGGTGAATCTTTTAGAGACTGAGTGCCTAAACTGATGTCCAAAACCCACTTATTTATCACAAAATGCCAACACTGCAGTTAAACCTGAATACTGAGGTTTCCATTTAGAAAAACAACTCATACATTAAAAGAAAAACACAATAACAGAGCTTTCAATGCTGCAAACAGCCCACTCTGGCACATGTGCCATAGGTTTACCAGAACTGCTTAAACTCAACTCTAAGGTTTAATTTCCACAGTTATAAAATGAGTATCATAACAATAATATCAGTCTTATAAGGTTTTTAAGAATTTAAATGATGTAATGCCTGTAAAGTGCTTAGTAATATGCCATGAACACAGTGAATTCTTAGTAAATTTAGGTCATATTTTATTATTAAAAACACAAGAAAGAACATCAGAGACACAGTTCCACATTAGGTTTTTCCAGAGCTAGGATTACATAGGATATTTAATGAGGGCTCACTCATTATACGATTGTTTAGACCCATTATTATAGAAGAGTACAAAAAGACTTTTACTTGCACAATTTGAGTATCAAACAGGTAGTAATGGCTTTCAACCCACTGAATATAACAGGAATTCATGAGCTTACACTGATGTAGATAAAAGGGGAAAAAGGAAAATTCTTCATTAGAGTAGAAAGCCAAGTTAGAAGCCACCTTTTGGCAAATTGCACAATAAAACTGATTACTGTAAGAATCATCAATTAATCAGTAGACATTGATAATGAGCAGGATATTTCCATAGTTCTAGAGTAGCTTTCTACAAATACTTATTAATCACACATGGAAAATGGCCACTTTACAGTGGAGAAACTAGGGATGAACGTGAGTATCACACTGATGGATGCAGACCAATATCATGTGTTTCTTAATAGGATGCAGAATGGTGGACACAATGACACCTCTGTGTGGGTAACACCAAGGCATAACTTCAATCCCTCTGTGAGGAGGCACCAGACAAGGGCCAACTGAGGGAGTTTCTCTAAGTAGTATTCCAGTTCTCTAAGAATGGTCAAAGTAATGAAGGAAAAGTAGAAACTGAGGAGCTGTTTCAGATTAAATGAGATTAAAAAGCCATAACAGCTAAATGCTGTATTTGATACTGGACCTCAAATTTTCTTTCTAGAAAAAGGGTCTTTGGGATAATTGGTGAAAAATATGTAGGTTTTGCAGATTAGATAGTAATATTTTGCCACTCTATCTTTCTGATTGTGACCACTGATTATGGTAGAGAATGTCTTTGATCTTAGGAAAAGTTATATAAGATAGTTTCCTTCAATCAGCAGGACCAGACTAACAGGGTCCATGTTTGTTAATTAAAACATACAAAATTACTTAGCATGGGATTCATCATTTTGGAACATTTTATTCTTCTGATTTTCCTTTAATAGCTACAAATTCTTAATTAGCAGCTTCCAGCTTCAGTGCCTTCCAATACAATACATTTGTTGTCCTGTACACATTTGACAGTGAAGTGTACTAGTGCTTCTCATATGGGCAAACTCATTTTGTATAGGAAACTTCCAGGCTGCTTTGGATGTGTGGAATTTTCAAAAATTGTACACTTATGGTAGATCGAATTGTTCCAGTCTCTTTTTTCTGTGTACACTCACTCTTTGTCATGAGACTTTGAAGTTTCTGGGTAGAATCTAAGTGCACTTCCCTGACTCTTGACATTGGTTTTGATCATGTGACTTCCTTTTGGCCAATGTGACATGATGAGATGAGATGCTTGGAATGACTCAGTAGATCTTGAGGTCAAGGGCATTCTGAGAGCAGCTGCATAGATTCAGAGATGTATATTCTTTTCTATGGATTTTCTTGGATTCTAAGATCAAAATTCTTTTTTTTTGGTACCGGGGATCGAACTTGGGTCCTTGCACTTGCACAGCAGGCGGCAAAACCACTGAGCTAAATCCCTGGCCCCCTCAAAATTCTTCTGAAAGTCTCTGAATCTTCCCAAGGGACTTTAAGGAAAGATAAATGTAGTTCTTAAAATATAAAAGTTAATTCTTTGAATGAGCTGCATCGTCTTTTAGCCAAATTGGAATAAATGGATTTTCCCACTGGAGGTACAAATGTCTTCTGTATAAAGAAGGAAACCTATAACTTCTGTTAAAAAGGATCTTTGAATTTCATCCATCCATTCAACAAACAGCTACTGGGCATGTTATGACGAGCCAAGCAGTATGATAGGATCTCATAGTGAGCAGATGAGCAAGGGTATAACCACAGGGTGATGAGTATTAGAAAGAAGTTCATGCCAGGGCAGAAACATGAGAGATGTATTCACCTTCACTTAGAGATGGGTAGAACAGGAGGAGGTGGTTAAACAGGCATGAGGAAAGCCAGAGGTGTGGGTACAGCTCAGGTCAGAAAGTTGGACCCCACCTCAGGTCTGCATGCCCGCTCCTCTCCCAGGCTTTCCCCTGCTTCACTTACTTCTTATGCTGCAGACTTCTGCCCAGGATCTCCTTTCCAGGGGGTTTCACTCACAGCATCATCTCCTCCTTCTGATTTACTTCACTGATTTGATTTTGATGGCATAGAAAAATGTATCTGAAATATATATTATAAAAAATATATTTATGTACATATTTATATAATAGATATTATTATATATTTATATATTATAAAATATATATTTATGTACATATTTATATAATAGATATTATTATATATTTATATATTATAAATATAAAAATTAAATATACATATTTTGTTCCCACCTTCCTCCTTCTTCCTTTCCTCTTCCTTATCTCTTCTTCTTTTCCTTCTCCTTCTCCTTTGCTTTCTTCTTTCCTCTTCTTCTTCTTCTCCTTCCTCTTCCTCTACTTCTCCTTCTTCCCCTTCCCATCCTCCTCCTCCCCCTGCTCTCCCTTTCTTCTCCTCTCTTTCCTTCTGTCCTCCTTCATAATACTGGGGATTGCTATGCACATGCCTACCTCTGTTCTATACCTTAGCCCTTATTTTCCTCCCCCATGCTTTTTTATTACCCCATTGAAATATAAGTACCGAGGGATGTGTACTTCATCAGTGTTCTCTGCTGTACGCTCACACCTGGAAGAGTGCCTGGCCGTTTTAGTCACTTTCTTGTCACTGGAACAGAATACTGTACCTATATTCACAACTTAAAGGAGGAGAGGTTTATTTTGGCTCACAGTCTCAGTCCATGGTCAGCTGGCTCCAAGGCAGGAACAGGATGGCAGAGGGGCCTGGTAAAAAAAAGGTGCTCAACCTCTGGGGGCCTGGAAGGAGAGAGAGAGAAGGAAAGAGCTGGGGATAAGAATACACCTTCCTGTTCATATCCACAGCTACTGCCTCTAACCAAGCCCCACCTCCTAACAGCAAGTGAGCTGTGAATTCATTAGTGGACTAATCTACTTATGAGCATAGTGCCCCATGACTCAGTCATCTTCCAAACTCAAGGTTTTAGGGGACATGTTAGGTATAAACTAACACTGGCACATAGCAGCCTGGTAAACATTTGCTGAGTGACTGAGTAAGTAAATAAATGAAGATGCTTGCTCACCATGTTAAGGAATTTGGATTTTATTTCATGGCATAAAGAACCATTTGGGAATTTTAAACAGGTAAGTAATGTGTTTAGTTCTGTGTTTTAGAAGTCACTCTAGTATGGAACATGGACTGGAAGGCACACACAGCAGGTAGGAGGGTCACTGGTGATCTGGAGGTGTGAAAATGATGCCCGAGTGTGGGTAGAAGTGGTGGAGTCAAAGGGAAGTTGATGCATCCTGGAAATATTTTGAAGTAGAGGAAATGACATAAGGACATAGCAAATGACTGGTGCGGCTGGCCAGGAAGATGGGGGTGCTGCACTGGCCAGTGTTTAATAATGGCTGTGCTGGGGTGAGGGGTTGGGGTGGGGAGCCCTGATCTGTGTCATTTGCCAGTTTATAGGGCATAAATACTTCCACCCTGGCTGTCTTCAAGCCACTAATATGACATCATAGAATGAGGAGTTGGGGAGAAAATTACCCATTTGCCTTTTACAAGCTGGTAGAGAGGGACTCTGGCTCACCCCTGGGTGGGGGACCAGTGATGGCATCTAGATTTCTGATTTGAACAAATGAATGGATGGTAGTGCCCCTCCCTGGCCAGGTGACATTGTTTAGAAGAGCAAATGTGGAGGGGTCAGTGAGAAGTGACAGCTGCATCCAAGTTACAGTGTTCTGTGGGAACTAGGTAGTTAGATCTTGAGCTTAGGAGGAAGTTCTAATACAGAGGTGGAGTCATGAGGACACAGATAGAGTTTGAAACCATGGAACTCATGAAACTTCCTGGGTAATGAGAAGTGTGTGTCAGAAAATAAAATTGGGTGTTTAATGGCTTTAAAGAGTTGCTGTGGGCTGGGCCTTCCTTTTCTCCATATTAGGCTTGGATGGTTATTTGTACAAAGAACTGGGAAAGACCTGAAGGTTCTGCTTCTCAAACTGGATTTGTGCCTCTACTCACAATTCAGGGGTAGAAAAAGTGGGAGGTATTGTGAAGATAACCAGAACAGGATTCTGTTTCTTATTTTCAGATTTGAGGTTGCCAAGATAAGGTAAGGAAAAAAATCAGTTTAAAAAATATTTTACTATATTTTAAAGAGAGAAGCTATTTTTATTGAGTAGGTGGAAAAAATTACATAAGAAAATGGAGTAGTCTACATTGCAGTGTAAAAATAACTGTAACCAAGAGTGTATCAGCAGCCAGGCTCAGCCAGAGCAAGGGGGCCCTTGTCTTCTCTTCCAAATACACAAGGAATTGATAAAATAAAAAAGGTAGGGCTATGTAAAAAGGACCACTCTGCTTTTACTCTTCAGAAATAGTTATATCAAATAAGGTGTTTTAACTTCCATCAGGTTAAATTTCAAATCCTCCTTCGGCTTTCTTGTCATTATACTTCTTCTTAGATGGGGGTTTTTTTTTTTGGTACTGGGGATCAAACTTGGGTCCTTGCGCTTGCACAGCAGGCGGTGAAACCACTGAGCTAAATCCCCGGCCCCCTCTTAGATGTTTTTGATATCTGGTGAAGGGGAGGTTGACCTGGGGAGTCATTTAGTTTTTTTTTTTTTTTTTGAGACAGGGTCTCAGTATGTGGTTCAGGCTAGCCTTGAATGCACCATGTAGCCCAGGCTGGCTGAGAATTCTCAGCAATCCTCCTGCCTCAGCCTCGGAGTGCTGGGATTACAGGTGTGTGCAGTAGAGTAAGGTTTTTCCCAGCTGTCCCTGTGTAAGAAGGTGTTCCAAGCATTATTCCTCCTGCCCACTGCAGTGATATGCTTTATGATAGGAAGGTGCAAGGACAGGGATCATATCTACACCTTACAGTCCCACCCCTAGAGATCCATGGGCAGTGAAGAAAAAAAGAAGAAAATGCACAGAGCTGCTAGCCAATCTATGGGAAATTCTCCTTGTCACCAGACATGCAAAAATCCTAAGTAGAGGGTTGGCTTCTCAATAATGCCTAATCAAAGTTGAAGTTCTTGCTTGTCAGCAACATATTTGACAATACTGTGCTTATAATTATAAACTCTCTGTGGTGTTTATTTTTTGGTAGTAATAGTGTTTCTCAGAATTTCTGTGTTACACAGACATGCATTGTAGCAGAACTTCAAACAGCAGCTACCCCTGTGTCTGAAGTAGCATGTTTTATGCATCCCCACTGATTGGATCATGACTTAGCATATGTCACACATCTTGTTCTGACAAAGTCTGTTGGTTCCAGATTAAATGGTATGCAATTGCTACCAGTAGAATAGCTTGATACTTTCTACACACTGTCTCAGTAATAATATGTAATTAAAAAGCAGAGGCCTAGTACATTTTGTTAGTGTTATTCCCAGATATTTTCTTCTTTATGTTGGTATGTATCTTTTTCATTTGTTTTCCAGCTACATGTTGTTAGTATGATGCATGTGTGTGTGTGTGTATGTGGTGTGCATGTTTATATGTAGCTACTTGGCTGAACTCATATTCATGTATCTTTTTCTCATTTTCTCAGCTAATTTTCTTAGGTGTTGTAAGTAGTTATGGTATTGTTACTTGCAAATGGCAAGATTTTGCTTCCCTACCTTCAAGTAGCTATGGCGCTTATTTCTGTTTTACGAGCAACTCAATTTCTATGGTGTCTAAATGTATAAATAAAACATAATTACAGTTGTAAAATTAACTTTGTCTAATATTTTAAACTCTTCTGTCAACATCTTTTTAAAAAATTTTTTTTATCAGTACCTGGGATTGAATTCAGGACCTTGGGCTTGTAGGCAGGCATGGCGCCACTGAGCTAAATCCCCAGCCCACCAACATCTTTTATTACAAATAAACAAACAGTTATTTCATTTGTGTTTGGCCTCCACTCTTTTCTCAGCCTATGGTCGCATTTTTCCCTTGGAGTTTTGGTCAGGTGAGATGAAAGTTGCAATTAAATTCATTTGGAGAGAAACAGGATTGACAGTGCAATGACAATCTTTATCTTTCTTAGAGCATACATATTTTCTTTGTTGTGCTGGAGTGATTCGTTAATGTGCTTCCTTTTGTCTTTTTTTTTAGTACCAGGGATCGAACTTGGGACCTTGCACTTGCGAGGCAGGCAGTGGCACCACTGAGCTAAATCCTCAGCTTGTTTCCTTTTGAGAGGACTAAGATTTCTGAAGGCTGGATCCATATCTCAAGTCCATTTTGCATTTCCTTGTAAAGACTGAGATTTCTGAAGGCTTGATCCATATCTCATGTCCATTTTGCATTTCTTATTATGTCTAGTAAAGTGTGTGCACAAATAATGGGTTTGCTGAGCTTGGTTTTCCTGTAGTTGCTATTCATCACTAAGCCTTTCCTTCTCTGCCTCTTCATATCTTGGGTAGATTCCATAGCTTTTTGTTTGCTTTGGAAAATAACTTTCAATGACAAGAACACTTATTATTATGATTTTTGGTGGTCAGAAGATTTTTCAGTAACATGTCTGGCCTGATAATAACTAAAACTTCCACGTCACTTAACCCAGAGTTGTATACTTTCTCCCACTCAGGCATGGCGTGTAACCCAGGACCCCGAATGGGGAAGGAACATTGGCCCATGATCTCACTGTTCTTCCCTGTCTCTTCACTCCTCTATCTCTAATCATGGTGAGGCATCTGCTATTGCTTCCAGGGTTGGGTGGGGGTGAGGGGAGGAAAAGAATGGAATTGAAGTGTGGACAAGGTCTAGTGGTATCACTCTGCTACATACTCTTTGAGTTCCAGGCATCTATATGCTAGATCTTTCAAGGGGTACATTTGTGTGGTGTTGGAACCTTTCTGTGGGCATCGGCCTATTTTTCTGATGGGAATCATGCACTTTCATGCCTCCTTCTTATGACCTTTCCTTCAACTCCTCCTCCCAATTTAACTCTGACTTCTGGGATTTGCCTATCTGATCCCAGGTACCTTTCCTGGCATCTACGTGACTCATGGGAAGCTTACCATCTTTTCCTTGCAAAACCCTAGGGGTATGGTTTGTCTAATTGCTGCTCTCCAGCTTTCCTTGATGTAGTTCGAAAGTGTAGACAGCCTTTACTAAATTCAGCAGGCGAGAAGCAGATACCAATATCTAAGTCTGTAATTTACCAAACTCTGTGGGTCATACTGATTTACCTTTAGAAGTTTCTCATTGGGTTTTCCATTGCCCCTCTGGTGGCAGTGGGCTCAAAAGTTCTGTAGTTTTGTAAACATCTCTTGGGGAGAGAAAGTAGGTCATTCTAGTGGTATGCGTTGATAGGGCTGGAGCAGCCCTTATTTATTTATTTATTTATTTA
>NW_004624900.1:1542361-1564496 GCF_000247695.1 Heterocephalus glaber | reverse complement strand
TATTTCCTCCAGAGTTAGTTTCATTAATTTGTCTTCCAAGTTACTTCTTAGAAGTTGTCAAATTTATTTCAAAACAGAGTTTTGAAATATGCTTTCTATATCCTTTTAAATTCTGCAAAATCTGTGGTAATGTTTCCTAGAACTTGATATTGTAATTTTTAAAATGTATAATTCATACTGTGTAACAGGAAGAAAAGGTCTAAAGGAGCAGGGGAAGTGGGAGGGATAGGGGAAAGGAAAAAAGGGAAAAGAAAAAATATGAGAAAAGGAAAGAATAGAAACAAAATCTTTGCAAATAGGGAAGGGTGGGGGGTGGTGGTGAAGGAAGGGCAAGGGAAGGGAAAAAAAATAAGAACCAAGATACTCATGAAATGGTACAAGATCCCAATGATGAATGTAACTGTATTTTATACCTAAAATGTACCAATAAACTTCATGGGGGAAAAAAACATTAACATCTCTCAGACATGGTGTGGTGAAGAAATGATTAGCAATGTTGCCCGCATTGAACAACAGTCGTCCATCTGAGCTTCGCTTTGGAGCTCTTGCCAGGGAAATTTCACCATATTCTACCACGTGGTACATGCCGTCTTCTCAGCTATCCACTCCAACTGGTTCAGTAGGGTTTTTCTTCACTACCACCTTTGCCCCACAGTCTGCTCTTTTCTGAATGCAAAATCCAATAAATTGTGGGTCTGCCACTTTTATCAGTATATTGTCCACACAATAGACATGAATGCACCAAATGCCTCTTTGTTCCATATCCTCCACAATATTCTGGGCTGCAAGAGCCCGATAAAGACCCCCATTTCCATTTGGGGCCATAGAAACTTTGTTCTTCTCTTCCAAAATAACTTTGCCATCAAAACTCATAGCAGGGAGCATTCCCTGCTGAAAAAAGATTACATTCTCTCTTTTTTTTAAACCAAAGTTCTTGTGCTCTATGAAGAAATCCTTTGTTGCCTCCATTGTTCTGCCACTGGTCATTATATACCATGGAATGATGCATTTGTTGCCATAGTATTTTTCAGCTAACAGTTGTAGCTTCAGGAAACACTCTGCTTGAATCTGAAAATGTGTCTTATGGGATGGTAAACCAACATCATATATCCCCTTTGGATATGCAACTCCAAGTCTTGTCCCTTGCACACCAGCTAGGAGAACTGCTACTTTGTTCTGAAAAATCTGGAAAAGTCCTTCACTTTCCCAGGCCTGAAGCTGATCTTGGTCCCTGGTGGCACTGCCCAACACCTCTCAAGGGACAGGTTTCATTCACACATCTACTTTCTCTTGGTGAGAAGACTGGTTAAATCCTTCAATAGCCTTTTGGAAAAAGAAATTCAGCTCCTCAAAGTTCATGGCCTTGAGCTCTGGAAAAATTCTGCCTATTGTACTTCTTCCAGTTCATTCCAGAACTGCAGCAGGTGTTCTTGCCCAGCTTTGGACAACCTGAGTTTGAGGTCATTAACATTCATAGTGCTCTGGTGGCCAAGCTTTGTGAAAGCAGGAGTGTGATTTTTGCATCTGTGAACAAAGATCCTAGAGCCTAGGCTCCCAGGTGCTAGAATTACAGGATTGCACCACCATGCCCAGCCAAGTCCTAGTTCTTCACCCTCCACCAACAACTGATCCTTTATGAATCGTTTCACTCCCTTGTGCATATATTTTCTTATGAAGATACAATCCAACTTTTCCACATATCTTCAGAACAGTCAAGGGTGGAAAAGACTGTAGCACCAGGCCAGAGGTGATCAAATCTTCAAGGAGCCATCTGTTCAGCACATGTATGTTCTCAGCTCTCCAATCCCATCCTTCTGCTTGGCCAAGCGAGGGGAAACCCAGAAATTTCAATCCTCTCCACACCCTCGGCACAACTGTGGCTCCGCCTGGCTCCTGCTCCAGATCCCTTGGCTAGGTTAGGCCACTCATTGGCATCCTGAGGGTGCCCAGAATATATACCCTCATCCGGGAGGCTGGGGTGGCGGGGTGGGCTGGGAGGGGGGCTGAAAGCAGTGCCAGCCCCAGCCTCCCTGCCCCTCTTGCCACGTTGAGTCTGTGTTTAATTTCTTGCTGCGCCCAATGGATTCATTCTGCTGGGTTTCCTGGGGTTGTGATCCTCATTGTCTTTTCCTAGGATATTGTCTAAAAGTTTTTGGAGTGCTGGTTTGGTATTCATGAAGTTCCTGAGGTGTTCTTTGTCATGAAAGTATCTTATGTCTCCATCAATTTTGAAAGATAGTTTTGCAGGGTACATCGATCTTGGTTAGAGGCTGCTTTCCTTTAGGGCTTGAAATACATCACTCCAAGCTCTCCTTGCCTTGAGGGTTTGCATTGAGAAGTCTGCTGTGATTCTGATGGGCTTTCCTTTGTATGTGATTTGTTTCTTTTCTCTAACTGCTTGTAGAATTTTGTTCTTCTGTTGGATTTCTGGAATCCTAACTATTATATGCCTATGTGTAGATTTTTTTTTTTGATCAAGGCTAGTTGGAGTCCTATATGCCTCCCTTATCTGTATGTCAAGTTCTTTTCCCTTTCTTGGGAAGTTTTCTGCCATCACTTCTGTGAACAGTTTTTTTATATCATCTGCACTCTCTTCTGTTTTTTGTTTTTTGGTACTGGGGATCGAACTTGGATCCTTGCGCTTGCGAGGCAGGCGGTGGAACCACTGAGCTAAATCCCTGGCCCTCTTCTGTTTCTTCTTTGATGCCAATCAGTCTTATGTTATTCTTCTTTGCATTGTCTAGCAGCTGCTGGATTGATTTCTCATGGTTCCTTACAATTTTAAAGAAATTTTTCTTTTCCTTATCATTAATTGCAATCTTATCTTCTATATCTGAAATTCTGTCCTCAGATTGGCTCATTCTGCTGTGTAGACTTTCAGTGGAGTTTTTAACCTCCTGGAAATCTGTTTGCATGTGTTTTATGGATTCCATTTATTTCCTATGTTGGGATTCCATCATGTTCCTCAGCTCCTCTATTTTTGTTATCTGTGTCCTCTCTAGATTTATTAATCATGTCTTGCACTATGGGCACAATCTCTACTGTTATCTGAGAAATTATTTCTGATTTCATTTTTTCCAAATCCTCTTCTTTTGCCAGTTCAGGGAGTCCAGGTGGTTGAGTATCAGATTGTTCCATCTCGTTTCCCTTTGGGGTTGCTGTAGGTGATCTGAAAGTCTGATTTTCAGGCTTGTTTATGTGTCTTCTCATTTCACCGGAGGGGGTTGGTGCTGCTGGTTCCAGGGCGGCTCACCTCCTCTGTGCTGGGAGAAGTGCTATGGCACCCTGGGAGCCTCCTTCTGGGCACTGGGATTGGCTCACTTTCTCTGCTCTGGGAGGGGTGCTATGGTGACCCAGGAGCCCTCTCCTGGGCACTGTGAGCAGCTCCCCTCCTCTGTGCTGGGGAGTGGTGCTA
Source organism: Heterocephalus glaber (assembly GCF_000247695.1). Next base: position 1,561,081 of record NW_004624900.1, on the reverse strand, counting down.
TGGCAGCTGGAGCAGCCTTTTATTAAGGTTGTTCTTGAAGTGACTATTTTTTCTTTACTTTTCAGGGTACTTATTACCTTTTGTATTTAGCTTTGTGGGTTTAGATAAAATTTCACCAGAATAAGAATTGACCTAACCATGTAATGTTCTTTTACACAATTTTTACTGGCCTCAATGATATGATATTTCCACTTCTTATACAGGCCAACCATTGCCTCCTTTAGCAAGTCTCATATCTTTCTCCTCCCCCACCTTTTATTTTGGTGATTCTGGAGATCAAACATAGGACCTCACATTATGGCAAATGCTAGGCCACTAAGTTGCCTCTCCAATCTTCTTAGTTCCTTTTATGATATCATGTTCTTCATTCCTTAGTTTCATTGACTTTAAAGTATTTCTAGATTGAGAAGTGCAAGTAAGTGAGAATATTGGGTCTTTAGTTTTGAACCTGAAAGAGATAAACTTTAACCACCAGAAGTAGCTCCATATTCCCAACACACACACCCCATGTCAAAAGAAATACACAATTGGTTTATACACTATTAGTATAACTTTTAGTAAGAAGAGTAGACTTATCTAAAATAAAATGGCTTGCAAGTGTGTATTCTCCTTGGATCCTACTTTGAGCTCTCTTTCATTAAGATCCAAGAAGCTGTGTGGGCTAAGTTAGAGCTTCTAGATATCTTATTTTTGCAGGTGGTCCACTTTTGCAAAGCTAACCTAGGTCAGTCTGGGGCTCAGAGAGCAGAGAACATTGAGAAAAAGCTTAGACATTTTTCACAACTGGTATTGAGAAGAGATGGTGCTGTTTTGCTTACCTACCTGTGCACAGTGTTACTTGTGGATGACCAAGAAACAGATATATGGTGTGGATGAAATTGGTTAATAAGGTGATTACTTATTCTTCTTTCAATCTAGTTCTTAACTGAAAGCAGTAGAATAAACCCTGTAGGCTTCTACATGGTCCAGTCCAGTTCATTGTAGTTAGAAGCCAGAAACTCTGGTCCAAACCTCTAACTATTAATGTACATGTAAATATTTAGGTGGTCCTTTCTGTTTTGTATTCTTCTTTAGCCAACTACAGTGGGAGACAACTGTTGTCCTGGAAATTCCATCTTAGTCATTTCCCATTTCTTTAGTAGACATGAATAACAGATGTCCTTTGCATTTGATTTGAGCACTGATGCTCAATCATGTAGATGTCACACATAGGTAATGTAGTTAGTCTTGGAAATGTAATAACAGACTTTGAAAAGACAGAAAGTATATTTTGAAAATAACTGATAAGCAAATAACTATTAAGCCCTGGGGTGTTCTCCTTTATTATTTAGTTGCAAATGTAAAATGTGCATGCAACAAATAAATCAGATTTAAAAATAAAGAGTAATTAGCCTCTGTAATTTGAAAGTTTTACAGAAATAACCATTGTTTACAATACATCATAATATATTTTCTTACATCTATTACATTGTTCACAGTATGTTTTCTTAAATCTATCAGTCTTCCCTTATTTTTATGATGAATATATCATTTTTCAATTTTTAGCTCTCATGAAATATATGTAAAAACCTCTCTTAATCTTGATATTATAAAAATATTTGTTCACATTTTCTTTTAGTATTTTTAAGACTTCACTTTTTAATCATTGCCTCAATCTGAACAGCACATTCCAGGAATGTAGGACTCTATTTCTTTTGTTTTTCTTGGTATTTTCAGGGTCTAGTTGTCAAGTGATGCATGAATGAATTTAGTGTAAAAATCAATCTAAATGGCTTTTGAACAGTGGACTGAAGGGAACTATGAAAAGCATAGGGAAATTATACTTTTATATTTCTACAAGAAATATTTAACGTAACACAAAATGTAGGCTTTGGAAATACAGAAGATGGGACAAACTATTGGGCATTTGGAGAGGAGATGCCTCATCATCACAGGTTGTGTTTTGCTGATACAGTTTCTGCAGTCTTATAATTTCCCAATCACAGTGCCAATGGCTCCTTCCAGGGTGGTTCCTCAACACTTGTTTAAATGGTGAGTATCTATCACTAGTTTGAAACTAGGGTTGCCATTTGTATTTCCAAAGCTTACCGCTCATTCTTTGGATATACAGTGATGTAGAACACTTATGCAGAGATATAGGAACCAAAAGATGGAGGTTGACTACCCATCCTTTATTCCTTTCTGTAGATGATTAGGTTACCTCCATGGTGGAATCTAGGCTGTTTCCCTCTTCAGATGCTTATTTGCAATAATTTAGGCATATTGTGTGTCTCAAGGGAAAAAAGCAGGTTATTCAGTTTCCTAATGAGAATTGAAGTTGGCATTCTGCTATATAAACTGATTTCAGAACTAGAAGTAGAAGTCAAGGTATAGAGGTTAAAAATAGTTTTTATTCCATATATACTAAAAATTGTGAAGGAGCCGAGGCCTGATAATAGACTGTAACTGTAGCCAGCTTGAACAAAGAAGAGAGATTTACTTTTCTTCCTGTTTTCTTTAGTTTCATTGGTATTCCAGTAGTTGCATAAAAGTCTTTCTTGTCAACATTTTTTCTCTTTTTATTTAAGTTATGGATTTCTTTTTCTTTTTCTTTTTCTTTTTTTTTGGTACCAGGGATAGAACTCAGGACCTTGTGCTTGGGAAGCAGGTGGCAGAACCACTGAGCTAAATCCCTGGCCCAGTTATAGATTTCATAATTTTTATTTTTCTCAAAAGTGAATTTTGCAAAATTTTTTTTTGGTGTGTGTGTGTGTGTGTGTGTGTGTGTGTGTGTTCAAGTCTGTGTTGTTCTCAGGAGTACCATGGAAAACCTTTTGGAGGTTAGATGTAGTTGGATAATGTGGAAGAAAAAGCACATTGTCAGTTTTGTGTGTGAAATAAACAGTGAAATTTAGAAATTTTGTTCAAAGTGTTAAAAGATAGTCAGTATATTATATGATAATGTTCAAAAGTGCTTACTCTCTTCAGAAATCTTTCTCTCACCTTTTCCTTCTAATGATTCTACTAAGACTTTAGGCTCCCTGAAGGTCTTAGCGAGTGAAACGCTAGCTATTTTGCAGGCAAGTGGAGAGCTCTGGAGCAAAGGGGTGTGTAATCACCAAAGTGAAGCTGATTGTAATCAATACTTTGTAATTAATGCAGGGACACGTTCCTTCTTTCCTTTTAGTATTGATGGGGGATCATGCTTAGCACATGGAGAGATGGATGAACATCTTTAGTTGGTTATTTTGGAGATATCATAGATATTTCTAATTTCTAGGTGAGTATGCCCTTGGCTTTACAAAGCAGTATATCCCTGTAGGCTTTACTCTGAGCCAGGTGACAGAAGGAAGTGACAGGCGAACTCCTCACCTTGTTAAACAGCAGTGCCACTATCTCAGGAGTCAGTCTGCAGTCTCTTCACTTTCCACACTCTCCCTATATTATGCATCACCAACTCTAATCCCCTCTACTTCCAAAACATGCCTGGATTCCATCAACCTTTTTCTATTTCACTGTTACCACCTAGTCCAATATGCCATTGTTTTTCACCTGGACACTGCTGTAGCTTTCTTTTTTGTCTTCCAGATTCTACATCCATTCTCTTACAATCTGTTCTCTGCATAGCTGTTCTTGGGAAAGATCCATTAAAAACATCAAGCAGATCATATTATCCTCCTACTTAAAACCTTCAGTGATTTTCATCTCTCTCCAAATAAAACGAAACCCTGTGTAAAATGTCTTCAATGTCCCAGATCACCTGCTCCAGTTCCCCTGTAACTACATTTTATACTTCTTCTGCCATTCCCATTGCTTCCCAGCTGCCACAGCCTCCTCTCTTGTCCTCTGACCCACCAAGCCCCCTTATGCACTTTTCTCCCAGCCTGCAAAGGTCTTCCCTGGCTCTTATGGGGTTTGCTCATCTTCATACTTCTCTTTTAGCAGAAATGATGGCTATTTGGAGAGGTTTTCTCTGACTAAGTGTGAACTGGCTTTTTCTAGTCTCATCATTGTGTTCTTCATAGCACTTAATCATGGTTTGTAAGCAGATTTTATTTACTTATGAATTTTTTGCTCCTCTATTGAAATGTAAACTCACAAGGACAGGAAGTCCCCTGTCCAACTCATGGTGTTGTCCTGAATGCTTAGCAAAATGTGAGGCATGTAATAAATGCTTAATGAATGAATGAGTTAAAATATGTTCCATTTCATCAGCAAGCTTTATTGGATGAGCAGCTAAAAGAAATAGCAAGAGACACTTAGCTAGAGTTGTAAGGAAGCAGTTGGCAGAGTGGAATGACATGAGGGCGAAGGCTCAGGAGATCATGTTTCTAGTCTTGACTTTCATTACTGATAATCTTTGTGACCCCTCTGAGCAATACTACTTGCCTCTGCAAAATAATTTTGAGCTATTTTCAGGCCCTGATATTTATAGAATTCTTTAGAGACCTTGCAGGAGACCTATCTGATGTGAGATGCTCCTGGGCTTTTGCAAAATAGATGCCCTTAGAATTTGTCAGCCAGTCCATAGTCTTTGGATAAAGTCTTTTCCTTAAGAATCAAGAAGTATAATGCTAAGGGTAGGATTAGGAATTTCCAGACATTATTTCCAACTTCAGTCCTTTAAGGATTGCAAGAAAGGGTTGTCTTCCTGAAGTCCTCTGGATCTGAGCAGTGTGAGTTATATATTCTAAATCGAAAGTGGGGATTGTCTCAAAGTTTGGCTGTCATTTTGCCTGGCTTTGTAAGTGTACATCTAGAATATTCTGAACAAATTTCTTATGATCAAACTCCTGGGAAGAATTGAGAATCATTTTTGTTTGCATAATGTGAAATTTGATTGGGGAGAAGACACACCCTCTTCTGGCATTCTTGGGAGAGGTGCAACTTACACATGAATTCCAGGAAAAGAAGTTGAACTCTATTATCATAGTATTCTGAGAATATCTCCAGTGGGCACAACAAAGTAAGACTGTAGGAATGCTTGGAGATTTCTGTGCTGCAAATCTAAGTTAATAAAGACAAATGGAATTAATGGTAAAGAATTCCACGTACTCCTGTGGTAGTATTACCTAACTAGACACTTTATCATGACTTTATGATAATGGGGAAAGGATTAGTAGAATATACAAAAGCAAGTCCCAAATACTTAGTTGTCCATTCTTTGCTCATCTTCCATTATCTTGTTTCTAATTATACTTTCCCTGAGCCAATAAATTCTTAGATTACTAAAATTAGCTATATAATGTCAACTAGGGATGTTTTAAAATCTCATGATAGGCTACAGATTTCAGATTAGATTTTAACCTAATTCATTTCTTAATTCTCTTCGAGTATGACTTTGTGCATGCCCCAGAGAATGCTAAAAATAGTATTAGGGACAAGAAGTTAGAGCCACCTGAATCTTGGGTGGTTATGTCACTCCTATTAGACATTTTTCACTCATGTAATGAGGAATCAATCACTTTACCATGGCAGATGTTACGGCTTGTATCTATGTGTCCTCCTTATGTGCTCATAGGTAGGGCTTTACAGAGGTGGCTGGATCATGGGTGTGTGACACCAGGATTAAATTTGTGTGGTACTGGATTAATCCACTGATTGGTTTAGCATAGTTCTTGGTATAAATAATGGGAAGCCCCACACTAGGTGTGGGTGGCACCACACAAAGGCTTGTAGCCTGGATGGATAAAAGAGAAAGGGAAGTTTGCTGCTGCTGCCTCCTTCCTGCTCTGCCATGCACTGCTTCTCATCTGTGTTGTCCCTGTGTCATGCCACCTTGTCTTGGAGCCAGCCAACTATGAACTGAAACCTCTACAAAGTGAGCCAAAGTAAACCTTCCCTCCTTTAACTTTGGGTGTCAGGTATTTTGTCTCCACAATGAAAGAAAGTAACAATGACAGCAGACTATTGACTTTGATTTGTGAATTTTTTTGTTCAACACAGGAACAAATTCTTGCAGGGATTGATAATAGTAATAACAATGACAGCACCAGCAGCAGCAGCAGCAAGGGAAGCAGTGAGTGACAGGAGATTGAAGGGCAATCACTCTCTAGCAGTTACGTTCAGTCTTGGAGACAGGAGTTCTAAGGAGAATTGTTAAAGAAGTGGAGGAAGCTGAAGTCAGGCTTGAGGGGTACATATGATTTGTTCTCATAAGAGTTTTGAGATTTCTGGGTTGCAGTGAAAGAAGCTTCATTTGATTTATTTCTTTTCTCTAACTGCTTGTAATATTTTGTTCTTCTGTTGGGCTTCTGGGATGTTCATTATTATATGTCTAGGTGTAGATTTTTTTGATCATGGCTAGTTGGAGTCTTATATGGCCCACTTACCTGTATGTCAAATTCTTTTGCTCTGTTTGGGAGATTTTCTGTCATTAATTCTGCGAACAGTTTTTTTTTATGTCATTTGTACTTTCTCCTGCTTTTTCATGGACTCCTACCAGACTTATATTATTCTTTTTTGTATCATCTAGGAGATGTTGGATTGATTTCTCATGGTCCCTTACTATTTTTAAGAGATCTCTCTTTTCATGGTCACTGACTGCCGTCCTATCTTCTATACCTGATATTCTGTCTTCACGTTCACTCATTCTGCTGTAAATATTTTCAATAGAATTTTTAATCTCCTATCCTGGAGATGTCCAGGATTCTCTTTGAATCTTTCATGGTTTCCATTTCTTTCCTATGCTGGGCATTCATGTCTTCCATTATGGTCCTGAGCTCATCTATTTTTTGTCTGTTTCTGTTGTAGAGTCTCTAATCATGTCTTTCATTCTGCTCACCATCTCTGTGTTTATCTGGGAAATTACTTCTGTTTTGAATTTTTCTAGAGCCTCATTCATTTGTTTTTGTTACTTCCTGTGCCATCAGTTCAGGGTGTCCAGGTGACTGATTATCAGATTTTTCCACCTCGTTTCCCCCAGAATTTGCCTTTGGTGAGCTGGTAGTCTGGTTTTCTGCCTTGGTTAGGTGTCTTCTCATTTCTATTTTTGTTGTTGGTACTGTTCTTCATTTAATTCCTGGGTTGATATTTCAATATTGCTTGTTGTAAGTATCTTTGTTGCTTGTATTTAGATCCCTTATGGAATGATTGCTTCTCAGAGGTATCTTCCAGATATAGCTGGTCTTTAGATTTTGAGTCTCTAATGCCTCTGAGGCTATCTCATTTTCATTATACCAGGAAGGACAACTGATTAGATCAATCACAATACCTTAGCCCAAGTGATACAATCAGCAACAACAATAGCATCAAGCATAGCTTAGAAAATGACAATTTGTGGTAGTCATTAATCTATCATCTTTAACCATGTGAATTAAATCAAAATTGAGGACCAGCCCAAAATGTGTTTATTGTGAATAAACTCTTCAATATAGCAACTTTAACCTTCGGGATGGGGACTTAGAAGGAGTTGGAGAGGAAGAGATAGATAGATAGGATAGGGAAAGGTTAGAAGTGAGGCCAGAGGACACAGGAAGACCACACAAACTCTAGGAAACTGTTGAAGATAAGAGGAAAAGACAGATGGAAAGAACAAAGACAAGAACAGAACAACCTAACAGCAATAGGGAAGCTAGAAACTGTATGTACTTTCCTTTGAAACTAATAACAATCAAGAGAAATAAAAAAAGAGAAGAAAAGAAAAAGAAAGAAGAAATCTGAATTAGGGCAGGAACAGGAACAAAAAGGGAGATGAAGAACAATGTGGGAGAGAGAGCGAGAGTGAGAGAGAAAAGAAAAAGCAGAAAGAAAACAAGAAAAATTTGAATAGAGTAGAAAAACTAAAAACTAAAAATTAAAAATAAGAGAAATAAATTGAAAATAAAAAATAAAAATAAAGGGGCTCCTTCAGGTTATGTCTCTGCTGTCACAATAGACAACGTGGGCAATAGTGTTCAGATCTAAGTCAATGAGTCTCAGCAAGCCAGCAGCTGACCCCTGAGATTCAGGTTGATTTCTGGCTGCAAGGCCCAAGTTGAGGTCCCTGACCTCCTACAGGGTTGAACTCTGCAAGGTTCTACTGCAGGTTCCAGCTTCCTTTCCCCTGAAGATAGTCCAGGTTTCTATGGGAGGTAATGATCCCTTCAACTTACCAGGTACGGTGGTCTGGTGTGCCTTTACTGCAGAGATTCTCTTCACTTTTCCAGTGGGCTTCAATTTTCATCAGGGAGCCTGAGAGAGACCCTCTTTCTGTTGTTCACTTCTGCTCTATCTTCTGGAGCTCAGGACAATGGCCTTTATGACCCCCTGTGCCTCTGAGGTGTGGATCCAGGTGCCGGGGCAGCCAGGAGGGCAGGGTGGGGTGGCACTCTGGGGTGGTCGGCTCCTCACTTGGATGTCCAGGGTGGGGTGGGCAGTGCCAATGGTGGTGCACAGCTCAGCTCCTCACCAGTCCACTCCTCGGTCGGAGGCCAAGAAGCTTCATTTGAATGCATTACTCACATGAATTTTTGGGGCTAACTCATGACCTCTTTTTTATTACCCTTCACTCATTCCTGTAAGTTTTTTCCTTATTAGCCACTAGGCACCTATCCACCTGGGTCTAGGCTCTTCATAATGTAGATGCCAAATGGATGTTCAAATCTATAGACAAAAGACCCTGAGCAGGCACAAGGCTAATGTAACTTTTATTGGATCCTTTGGAGGGAATACAGCAGGATTAGAAACAGAAAATAACAGTGTTGGTAGAGCAATGGGAACCCCTGTGCCCTGCTGGTGGGAAGGCGAAATGTTTCTGCCCCCATGGACAAAACTACAGCAATGTCTTAAAAAGTTAAAAATGGAATATTCCTGGGTAACACTCAAAATAATTGAAGGTGGGATCTAAATAGATATATGTATACATCCATCTTCCCAGCAGAATATTCTCAGTAGCAAAAAGGTGGAAACCACTTAACCCTTCATTGGCAGGTGAATGGATAAACAAAATATGGATATGATATATGTTATTCAGCCTTAAAAAGAAAGTATGTTGTGACTCCTTTGTGACATGGATGAACCTTGAAGATTCTATTAAGAGAAATAAGCCAGTCACAAATGGACAGTCTATGATTCCACTTATATGAGTTACCCCGAGGAGTCAACTTCCTAGGGATGGAAAACAAAATAGTGGTTTCCAGGAGTTGGGAGTTGAGGAATGGGGAGTCATTTAATAGTACAATTTTATTTGGGGAGGGTGAAAGAGTTCTGGAGATGGTAGGAGTGCCACAAGAGTGTGAATGGACTTAATGCCAATGAAAAATGGATAAAATGGTAACTTAAAGTTCTGAGCATTTTACCTCATTAAAAACATAAAACAATCAAAAAAGGAGAAGTGGAAACTCAAAGCAGCTGGTGGAAGAGGGGGTGTCTATCTCTCTGTTATAGTCTGAGCACTCGATGGCCGTCAGATGCAGGGGCATTCTAGTTACCACAGGGGTGATGCTAGGGCTTGGGGATAGGAGCTGCCCTTTGAGAACTAGAGTTATACAGTTTTGTGTCTCAAGGGTGATCTTGCTCTGGGGATGCAATTGTCATTCATATTATGCTAAAAATGCCTCCCCAGTGTACTTAAAATTGATCACAACATTCAAACCCCTCATGGCATCCATCAGCTTTGCTCTGACAAAAGTCTACTTTTATACTTTCATTAGAGAAAGTGGAGATTTTTACATCTTATGTTTCTTTTTTCCCCTCTTTCATTTGCCAACAAAAGAGTTGTCAAAAGTAATGTTTATAATAATTTAACGGATTATTTGCTTATTAGATATTAATCATTCTGCTGTGCCCAGGGCCCGTGCTGGTGCTTTGCTGCTAGAACAGTGATTCTGATCTCAATTAGATTATGTCTCTCTCCTTTACCTCCCCATAAATCATTCCGGCAAACTGAAATTAACAGCTACTGGAGCGCATTAATAATCTGCCTCACACATTGGAAAATGCATTAGCCGGAACCCTCCCATCGCTCTGACTGTTAAGCACATCATTTTGTTTATGAAATATAAACATTTCATGGAAGAGCTCTCCCACATTTCTCTGGGTCTGTGACAGCTAAAATGATTGCACACAATTGCCAGTCAGTCATGCGCCCAAATAAAGTTTGTTTAAAGTCATGGTTCTGTAACCACCCCATTTTCTCACGCATTTAAAAACCTACATTTACAATAAAATACAAAAATCCCCTGCAGTCATGAAAATAATAATAACACTGTAAAATGATACATATGTACACTTCTTTGCATACTTTGCAAAGTGCTTTCACTTTTGTTGTGCCTGTGAGATAGCAGGATGTTATGATTATTCACATTTTATTTTCCCGCATGGGGAAACCAAAGCTGAGAGACGATTTGATGAAGGTCACACAGCAAGTGGTGGATGGAGAACTGGAGCCCAGGATTTGGCTGTAAGTCTGCTGTTCTTCTCAGGGCTCTGCATTCTGTCTTGTAAACTGCACTCTTTGAATATCTGTGTTCATTCTGCTTCTGCGTGTAAAATGTGTTATGCAACCAGGTGTCCTTCCTGGGGAGATAAGTGAGCTGCATTTATTCCAGGATGTTAGAGAGCAAAACCAAGAAAAGGCAAAGACAGATGGATCATTTTCATTATTTTAGCTCATTGCACTTACTGTGTTGATTAGATTGTGTTGAACAATTTAGTGACGATGGACATGGGCCCAGTCAAATGGAGATTTGACATATTATCCACAGCATTTTTCATTCCTGTACAGCTAGCTCTCTGCCTGAGGCAAGAATTCAAACATTTTCTTTTCCTCAATGGCAAATGTCTTGGTCTAAATTTACTTTGATAGCAGGAAAAGTCAGATGGTGGCAAGGTTGATGCATGTTTTGTTGTGGTAATGCCCAAGCAGTCTCAAGTGAAGTTAAAATGATTATTGCTCTGCTGGCATCACAGATCATCCTAAGTATGGACTGCAGCAAGCTTTGGCTGATGTAATTGTGGCAGGGAAACAACAATCTCAGCTAATGAATGGGGAAAAAAAATAGAAATTTGGTGGAATTGTAAAAATAAATCTTTTGTCAATCTAAAACTTCAAAAAATGTGCTTCTAAAGATTCATTATTATTATTCTAAATAGTTTCTATATTCCTGACTGGTATCAAAGATATCTTTTCTCACATCTGGCTAATTTCTTCAAATTTTAGCTTATTTATCTAAAAAATAAGGATAAATACATGCACCCTGCATGTTACTGTGCAGGGTTAAATGTTAAAAATGGAATTATCATATTATCCAGTAATTCTACTCCTGGGTAACATTGAAAAAAATTGAAAATGATTTAAATAGATATTTGTATACATCTATTTTCACAGCAGAATATTCCCAGTAGCCAAAAGACTGAATTGTCTATTTACAGGTGAATGGATAAACAAAATGTGGATATGATATAGTATTATTCAGCCTTAAAAAGAAAGTGTTAATGTGAAGATCACAATTATGAAACATCTGGGAAATATATTATAAATAAAAACATTTTCAGAATTATTGGTCTTTTAAAATCAACTATGCTGTGATCAAGCAGCTGAGCAGACTCTTGCAATGAACATTTTTTTCCTAAGGAGTTTAGAGCATGTAGTATCTTGACTGATCATGGATAGATATTAGACATTTCCCCCTTTATTCCTCCCTGTCAAGACTCACTCAATCATTCAGTTGTTTGTTGAGACAAGAACTGAATATTTTCTATTTTATGAAAAAATAAAAGAAAATCTCATGACAAAATAGTGACAGTAACAGTGAAATGGTTTTTGTCTCTTACTTTTACAGTTTCATTTGTAAATATTAATAGTAGACATACTGTGATTATTGTTGAATATCAATTTAAAACAAACATTTATTCCTTTTAGACCATAAGAACTTTGAGAGCATTCCTGGTGTCATTGTGACAGCATTACCCAGCATGGTGTCTGGCCTGGAATAGGTATATGATGAATATTTGTCTCAGGAATCAAAAACTGTCACTCATTTCAATCAGACTTCCAATGGCACAAAACATTTTTCTCTACTCCTATGTTGCTTTCAGCTTGGGCTTAAGGGTCACAGGAGAAAACAAAACAAAAACAACTCTACAGTCTCAGCCTATGGTAGTTTCATTCATAAATCTTGACTGGTGATGTCTTTGTTTCGATGAGTTTGTCTGTTCCCGAGAGGATTTGGATTTGTTAGAGTGATGATTTTCAAATTATTGCACAAAACCTTTTTGATCACAGCTTATGTGTATGTAAATACATATATCAGATATGTGTTTTTACAAGTGTATTACACAAGTATTTTTATCAAGGGAAAGAAATACTATGCAGGTGAGAGCGACAATATTTTATTTTTTTCAATGAACTTACATTTGATTGAAATCTGTGCATTAGCAAATACATTTTGGAACATCTGAGTATTATTGCTTTTTTGGGTGAAACTATAATGGTGCATTCTGTGAATGCCTGTTAAACACTCTTCTGAGGTCTGGGGTCTGGGACTCAATGGTAGAGTGCTTGCCCAGGAGGAACAAGGTTCTGGCTCCATTGCCAGCACTACAAAAAACAAAACATCAAAAAAATTTATCCTGATATTATTTTCTTTTATTCCCTTACACCCTGTAAGAATTACCATGTTGGTTTTGAAGTCTTCAGTACCAGATCTTTCAGCCAATGTTAACTTGGAAGTAAATAATGCCTTTTAGAATGATGGATGAAATTAAGTAATTTTTGAGCAATCTATGCTCCTCTTCAAGCAATTTTTAATGAGTGCAATATAATAAAGCAATAATTGAACTGGTAATATATTTGTCACTTCTCTTGAAAGCTATTTCCTCAGCCCAGCAATGGAAGAAGGTCATTTGGCACGTGGGCATTAAGTATGCATGGTACACACCATATTGCAAAGGACTGCCAAGTATCTTTTGGACAAGCAGCTTCTATGCATGTGTAATAACCAATTTTTAAATGTCAAAGTTGCATCTGTTTTAAGAAAGAAATCCATATTTTGGACTAAATGTCATTTTAGATGTCCAAGCTATCTGAGACCTTCTTGAGGACTTAAAAATAAAAGAGGAAAGAAGCCAGATCCCTATAAGCTTTGACTTATTTTTGGATTTTCATAACTTGATAACTAACAAACCTAAACTTCTCAGGAAACTGAAAGCAAAATTGTGCTTTGAGCTGAGACCTGGTGATTCTTGCTTTACTCTGAAGGAAATCTTCAGTTTAGTTATAAATCCCTGAGAATCAGGTTCTATAATGGAAATCCTGAGGGGCTTTCTGCCATTTGAACAGCCAGAGCTGGGACTGCTTTAAAAGTATGTATGTGCATATGATATGCATAGCTTAGGGGGGTACATTTATCTTAATGATAAAACATGATAGCCCTCATAAAAATTAATTTCATACATTGGATGTTGATCAAACTTTATCTGTTCCCCTCTGACTCTCTCTTTAGACCCACTAAACACCAGGAAGAAAACAAATAGAACACTGTTTTCTTTCTTTTGCCCAACAATAAAATTCAATCCAGTGTTGTTCCCCTTGTCCTGTCTTATTTTTGTTTCATACAGCACTTCATTGGATACCTAGCAGTGTCTGTGCAGACCAGAACAAAGACCGTCTCTGTTTTCCTTTGTTTCATTAGACAATAATTTCTTGGCATTTTAAGAATGAAATTGTAGGCATTGTTTTTTTGTGTACATTCAGTGGGAACTCATATACATCATGGCTCATATGTGTGGCAGATTTAGGCACACTACATTTAAAGAAGAGGGTAAAGCAATGTCAGGAGCTACTGACTCTATGGGGAAAGGAAACTTCACATGGGGAAAGCATTTGACTTTTAAATGGATGGCCTCTCATTGCCCGCGCCCAGATGACCACTGTTTGCTGCTGTCTTTTGATTTTACTTAATATTGTACAGATGGATTCACTGTACTGTGCAACCCAAAGAGCTAAGAATCTAGCCAAGAAGTGCTTCTTTTCTATAAGGATGGGCAATAGGCAAAAACCCTATTAATTCTTATTTCTAGTCATTCCTTGTCCTTTTCAGAAGAGGCAATAAATCTTTGCTCCCCAAATGAACAGCAAAGGGGAAAAAATAATGTTAGGAGTGTCTACAACTTGTCAAATCAAATGTTAGTGAATCATGTCTTTGGAAGAAATGGTTTGCTGAAGAGTTTTTTTTCTTTCTCTATCTCTTCCTATCCTTGCTGCAGGGTGGCAGTCATCGTTTTCATATTGCTCATGAGCACTGCATTTCTCCCGTCTCTTGGTCTTCCAACACAGAGACAGACAGTGCTTGGGAATTACTGCACATGACTTCCTGGAGGGTAGACACAGTGACTCCACTTACCCTATTACATTGCTGAGTGCCATGTGTCTTTACAATACCTTCAAAACCTACTTGCAGCTAGGATCTTTTGGCTCTGAGAAGAAAACAAAGCCAAATGGTAATTGATATTTTGTCTCTTTACTTCATGAATATTATTTTCGTTAACTAAACAAAAAGAACTGACCAGTGTCAGGGCTTATATGCTTTGAAATTCAATTTTCCCATTTCTGTTCAATGCAGACAGCCCCTGCTATTTTTCCATAAAGAAAGGAATGCCCGAAGATGAATGATGGATGAATCTTAAATGGTTGGTGTCCAGCTTGAAAAAAGCACCTGTAAGTTGGGCTGCTTTGCTGCATTCATACACATCTTTATTATTACTTAGCATTCATACAGCATTTGGTATTTGCACAGGGTTTCGCACTCATTTTTATAAGCTATTCCTCATACCAATCCTGAGCGGCAGGTTTATTTTCCTCAATAAGTGGCTGAAAAGACTTGGCAGAGGGATGTTTAGCATCTTGCCAGGGGGATGCTTCAATCCTAAATACTGCAGGGGGCATAGATTCTCAGCTACATGTTATTGGGGTATATTGGCAAGTGCTTATTTTCATAGCTGAATTTACTTCTAAAGAATATTTTAATTGTCATAAGGCACAGCTGACAAAATGGATATGGAGTAAGGTGAAAGGTGGGGAAAGGCATCAGTTCCTTGGACTGTTTGGGGGTTCCAGGTATTTGATGCTATACAGGGGGTTTTGAAGAAAGAACACTGGGAAAAGGCCTAGCTGAAGCAGGTTTTAAAGGACATCGGCATTTTCTTCCCCTCCTTTCACTTTCCCTGCCTTTTACTTCCCCTATCCCTTACATTATGGGCTGAGCCCTACCATTCATTCCTCATTTGTAAAAGGCTACTGAGACATTCTGTCCAGAAATGTTTGTAAAATACCTAGTAGACTTGTTGGCACAAGGTAAATTGGCAAATCTAGTTATATTGGTGATACTATGTGTATTAGGATCAGTGTTTCTTGTTTTTGCTGTTTTGACAAACTGGTCTAAAATAGGCTTTAAATAATTGTATGTACTTAAGATTTACATGCTAGCTTAGGCTTATTACTTCTATTTCAATTATGTATGTGACTTAGGGAATATTGCCATTGGAAGTTTACATTAATTTATTTCAGGGTAAGCTGATTTACTAGAGGGAAAGCTAAATTACTTTGTATTGTGGAGTCAAGAATAGAGTCTGGCTGGGAGGCAGCTGTCTTCCAATGTGGCTCTGATACATCCTTTGCTTTTCTGTCTATACATTCAGCATAAATTTTATCAAGTGGCCATTGATCAGTAGTTACTTTTTCTTCTTCCAATCCTCACTGTAACAGGAAGCATTTGAGAAATGACCTACAATTTATGATGCTTTATCAATGTTTTTACTCACTATGGAGAAAAGTGTGAGGAACATATTTCATGATGAAGTGGGTTTCTAGTTAACAGGACAAAATGAAAGCAAAGTCATAGATCAGTGCAATATGTCAAGCATGGAAAGGATTCAATTTATTGCAAATAATACCGAAGTTGCAAAAGAAATGCAGCAACAGAGATCAGTTTATTCCACATGTGAAGAAAGGAAAATTACAAGTAAGAGGTAATAGGGTCCATTTATCCCTTGACAGAAATTCAGATTGTTTGTTCTTATCCCCTATGGGTGATCAAGGACTCTATCTATCTTTGGGATTTTAGAAGCACAGGCAAACATATTAGACTTCCCATTCAAAGCTACAATAACTGGTACCTTTAAATTCAAAACATTTTGTTGCTGATGTATGAAGGTACATTAGGGGACATTCAGCCACGTAAGTATTTCTCAAAGTAGTTTCAAGTCTCCCTGCACTGAAATCTTCCAGGGTACTTACTTTTAAAAAACCAAGATTTTGTGACTCCCAAATAGAACTATCAGGTCTAAAATTTACAGGGCTTGAGGACTGGGACTGTACATTGTAAAGTAAATAACTCAGGTAATTATGATTCTACAGTGGCCAGATTTAGCAAACAAACCAAAACACATACATCCAAAGCAAACCAACCAGTTAAAATTGAACTTCAATATTTAAGTATACTGCACAAAATATTTGAACATATTTATACTAAAAAAACCCTGTTTTGTGTTTACCTGAAATTCAAATTGGACTGAGAATCTTGCCTTTTATGTGACAGTAGTCATATATATATAAAATTTTGAGACAGGATCTCACTATGCAGTCCAGGCTGGCCTTGAACTCACTATGTAACTCAGGTTGTCCTCGAACTCATTGTAATCTTCCAGCTTCAGCCTTCTGAGTGCTGGGATTACAGGCATGCACCACCATGTCTGGCTGCCAATCCTGTTTTGTATACATTGGAGTTTAAGAAACACTGAATTATAGAATATTTCCCAGCATTCTGAACTAGTGCAAAGCTCTGTCCCTGCTAAAAACTTTTTGGCAATAACGGCTGGCAAGATTTTTGTTGACCTGACTTGGAATGATCAGAAAGAGCTTTGTAAACTGCCCAAGTGTACAAACAGAGTCAGGAAAGTATTGTTCTACCCTTTACAAGGTACCTGTTTTCCCACAGGAAAAACAACTTTTGAGTGTTATCAAGACACACACAATTATCTTTTCAAAGCTTATCTTTTAGGAGGGGAGATGAAGGAGAGGTACAGACAGGCACTTCCTAGGTAGACAGTTTCATTGCCTTTTTTTGAAACTATAATGGATTTCTAAATATTGGGCTACATACTTTGCTATTTCTTTGTTCAGTTCTATGCATTTTAGAGAAGTGAAATTAACTACTTGGTAAATTCAGGCTGTGCCTTTGTGAGGAAAGCTTTTGAGACTTCTTTGTGGATGTTCTAGTTTCTTGAAGGGGAGGATCTGGTTAATTAATTTTATATCAATAGCACAAAGGATCATCAGCCTGACTGACATGCAGAATTATGAAAAAGTGATGCCCTGGGTTACCTATGCCCACGAGATGTGCTCTGTGTCCAGTGGGCTGCTGAGACATGCCTATGTAGACATGAGACCATCTTTTCACAGCCCATATACAAGCATCTGGTAAAAAACACAATGGGAGTGTTTGTGAACTAATGGGAGGGTCCAGTGAAGTCCCTCCATGGTGGGCTGTGATCACTGATAGAAGAACATTCTTTCTTTCAACTCATTTTAGTACAGCTTCTTCCACAGGAAGGTAAAGACTTCCATTGATTCTGACTGGCTGGGAGCATATTTCTCATTTATATCTCCTGAGTTTACAATTCATTGCAAAGAAGTCCAGATAAAGTGGAAGCAAACAGAGCCTGCTGGGGAAGCCCTCAGCATTAATAATACACTGTTTACTTTAATGAAAGCGTTATCAGAATGAGGAGGACTGGACCCTTTGTTATTGCCGAACCTAAGTGGTCTGAAACTGAAGGGAATCATTGGTGCTCAGTGTTCTGTCTGGACTTTTCCCAAATAATTTCTATTTTATTGACTTTTTTGGCCTTTTAACAAAGCTATCAGCTTTCTAGACAGCTTTGCCTCCATTTCTAGAAATCCATGGCTATGGGAAGAGTGAGTGGTCTGGGATGTTTTATAAACCTTACTTCATTAATCCTTAGCATAGCCATGAAGGTTAAGGTGACATCCTACTGGACTCAGTTTTTGTAGATGAAGGGTGAGGTACTGAGAACTACAAACAACTTCAAAGCTCAGACTCTTCAGAGAAAC
This sequence comes from Heterocephalus glaber, assembly GCF_000247695.1. The sequence continues at coordinate 1,543,050 of NW_004624900.1, read as the reverse complement.
TAACACTCTTCATATGTTAGCCTGTGATTATCAGTTATGAGATTGTGTGGCTCTGTCGCTGGGGGACCTGTGAACAAATAAACGCGCTCATTCCCTGAAGATTTGAAACAAATTATGAGATTTCATTATCATGTTACATTGATGGACAGAAACCAAACTCTCTCTCTTGACACTGCCTAAATACTTCAAGTTTCTTAGGCATGGGCCATGGGCCCTTGTAAGGTATTTATACAGGAGCTTTGGTGCAGTGACTGTAGCTGCCGATCTGCTGTCTGAATCATTCCTGGTCTGATATGAGGGGTCTGATGTGATCACTTAAGTGATCAGCTATTATACAATCTTTTCTCACCTGCGGATCAGCCATTGTTAGTATGGCAAATGCAGCCTGGGTTTGAACAGATAACATCCCTCTGTAATACCGATAACAGTCTTTTAATCTCAGACTCTGCTCAAAGAGAGCTTTGACCTCTTCATCTACAGTTGGTGAATAAGATAGTACAGTGGCTGTTGGTGATAGCTAACCTGGCGCAAGGTCTGGAAACAGAGGAAGGCACAAGCCCACTTGAATAGGAGGGTGCCTGAGATCTATTGCCCTGGAAGTTTTGCAGTGCACAAGTCTCACAGCCTGAGATGGTGTATGTGTATGTATGTGTGTGTGTGTATATATATATATATATATATATATATAT
>NW_004624900.1:1497783-1534235 GCF_000247695.1 Heterocephalus glaber | reverse complement strand
TATTTATTTATATTTATTTATTTATTTATTTATTTATTTATTTATTTATTTATAATTTCAAGATAGGACCTCCCTAACTTGCCTAGACTGGTCTGGAAATTGCAGTCCTCCTGCCTCAGCCTCTCAAGTGGCTGGGATTACAGGTGTGTGCCACCATGTCCAGCTTGTAGTCTTTTTTAACTAACTGTATTATCTCTGTGAAGAAAGGAGGGTTCTACTGCTGAGGAAAAAAGGGAGAGTAGATATTTGGTGAACAAGAAAGAGTTCCTCCTGGTCTCCTTTCTTGGGCCTAGTACAGGGACTAAATTTAAAATGCATAGAAACACTCAGCAGCACGCCTGGCTTTTATTACTTCCTCAGCGGAAGTGATCTTCCAGGAGACCGTTCAACATAAACCCTTTGGCGGAAGCACTGTATGAGGGCAATTAGCTCTCAACTAAAGCCTCTTTCTTATGCTTCAATGAACTGGTTTCTCCCCTTCTCTGCTGTGGTGTACAAGGAGCCTGTGATGCCATGCATATGACTAACAGCCCCAAAACAAATAAATAAGCCTCCCTTACACTGCATTGGTGTGAAACACACCCCCATCTAATTGCCCTTTGTTGATCTGAGCAGTTATTAATCTTTATTATGAAGACATGCTAATTGTATCTGATCAACCTGACAAAATAAGCAAATCATAAAGTCAGTCGAGTAGAAATCAGACAGAAAGAAAATGAAATTTTTTGGGGAGGGGGGCTGACCACGAGACTACCCTGTTTACTCAAGATGAGAAGTCAACAGTCGCTTATTGACTCAAGTTCCTTCATTATAGCCTATCTGTGGTGATCTGTTTTAAGAATTAGCAGTCATCAGTAAGTAAGGCAGGCTGTCCCCATCTGCTGGCATCAGCACTGTGATTATATGGCCACACCAATCCCTTCCCTGGCACCCTGTGACCGCAGCAAGGGACACTTTTGCTCAACAAAAATTAGCCCAGCAAGAGATGTAAACAAAGTAGCAGCAGCCCAGGCAGCTTTGGGCTTGGGCACAGGCCTGGGGAGACCTGGTGGACAGCTGACAGAGCTGAGAGATGAGCATTCTCATCAGTGGAGGAGGGAGGCTGGGAGGCCTGGATTCACTAACGGCATAGGAGCTTGAGCCAGACACCTGTGACGATGTGCTTCTAGATGTCCACAGCTGCCATGGAAATTCCAGCTTCCTCACAACCAGACTGACTGCGAGGGAAACTGGCCAGGCTCTGACCCTCAGCACTCATCTCAGCCAGAGCTGGACAATCTTGCCCTGGAGTGTAAAAATACCCTGCTCCCCTCAGAGTCCTTGCTAACTCTTTGGGTGTAGGGATGAGCTGGGTCTGGGGAAGGATGTGCAGAATCAGAAAACTGGGCCTTCCCAGCCCTGAAAGCTGAGAACTTGACCTTGGTTCTCAGGAGCCACTAACCCAGCTCAGGGCCTCCTCGGTGCGGGTGAGATGGGCTCACCTGGGTCTTCTCAGGGCAGTTGTGGGGTGACCCTACTGGGACACTCTTGTGGCAGCAAGAGCAAGAAGTCCCTCCTTTTCTAGGCCAATTTGTCATTAAAGTCTGTTGGCCTTGAGAAGCTCCCTCAGATTTTTGTGTTTCCACTTCCCTTTCCATAAAAGGACACAATCTGTATTGTTTTCTTTCTTTTTAAATTTGTATCAGTACATGTTTGCAGTACACAATGATTACACTCATTGTGGGGACTTGGTGCATGTGGATAACACATCTTAGCTCTTTTGTCATCCCTTCCCCTCCCACCCCCTTGTCTCCATCTGTTGTTTCCCTTCCTATTTACAAAAGATCTCCCTCCCTCCCTCTTTCCCTCTAGTCCTTCCTTTTGTAGCCCCTCTCTTCATCTTTGTCTTCCTCCTTCCCGCCCTCCTTCTCTCTTGGTGCTGGGGATTGAATCCAGTCCTTGAGCATGCTAGGCGAGCAGTCTACTATGAGCTGTACCGCCAGCTATAGACCATTTTTTTCAAATTTTCCAGCTCCTACAATTCTTCTCTCTTGGTCTAAGTGCTCCATATTTTTCAACCCAATTCCTCACTTTTCACCCTCATTAGACTTCCTCTGACGGCTTTCTTTACTCAGTACCTCCTTATGGTCTCTCCTGCACCTCTACCTGGGATGCCAAGGAGATTACTTCTAGGATAGCCAGAAATTCACTGTGCTGAGCACTCCAGATCCTCTGGGTGTCCCACTAGCTCGCCGAGTGTCAGTAGTTCCAAGGGTTAATTGGAGACCAATGAGATGATGTTCTTGGCCCAGAGTTGGTTGAACCTTCTCCAGCACTTTACAAAATTATCGGAACAGAAAACCTTTCCAATGTGGTCTCAGAAAAAACATTCCAGGGATCACAAAGAAAGCAGAAAGAAACACATGTGCTTGGATTTTGTGAGACTGGGGACCAATCACTCAGGCCCTCCTTTCCATCTTATTGGAAAGATCCGTCTACAGTGTGCTGAGCACAGAATGAGAGTTAGGCCTTTGGAGAAACTGTGCTTGCTTGGCCAACCCAAGATCAACAAGGGTGCAGTAAAGCGTGTTGTCGACCTGCTTGAGTTGAAGTGCGTCTTCTTTTTCTCCTCTGATCGGAGACACCCCAGCATGTTTAAGCTGCCCATGAACAGGTGGTTAATAATGGGACTTGTTAATTGTCACCTTAAAGTGTGTTTTTAAATGATCTTCTAAGTGGAGTTTCAGGTGCACCACTTATACCCATTCGAGCAAGGCATTTTCCAATGAAATGGGACTATAAATGCAAGTGGGTCTTAACACAATCATTCTCGAGGAGGTGTGAACTCCATCACACACCTCTCCCTTCTGCCTCCTCCTTCAATGAGAGAGTTGAGGGAAGGATTGTTCCCTAGAGGGGCCTTGGCAGCTGAGGAAAAGTATGTAGTGGCTCAGTCTCTAATTTTTTTTTTGGTACCAGGGATTGAACTTAGGACCTTTTGCTTTTGAGGCAGGCAGTGGAACGACTGAGCTAAATCCCTGGCTCCTCAGTCTCTAAAGTAATCACCTCAGTAGGCTATTCAGTGGGCTAGTGTAATCTGACTACCCCATTGTGTTTATGTACCTGTGGAGGAAAAAAAGAGAGAGAAGGTTTGTTTATACACGTAAGGGGGCAGGAAGAGAACAAAATCGTTGGCCTGAGAATTCTGTGACCTGGAACAAACAAGCATAATTAGCTAGGTAAATCCATATAATTAAATTAAATATGAATAGCCACTGATGGAAAATCACACCGTGGAAATAATATGTTTGCTGTTAACGACTCACAATTTATTTGCACCTTAAACACCATGTTTCCTTACTGCTCCAAAGTAGTAAAATTGCCTTCCTCCTGGTGAAATTTATTGCCATTTAAACATGCCAAAAGGCCATCCTGGCAGTCATTACAATAATCTATCATTTCTGCAACTGCTGGTATCCCATTCTGTGGTCAAATTCAATCTGAGAAGGGTCAACAGAATTTTTCCACCAAATGCTTCCCTCTTGACTATCATCAATTTACTTTTGTCAACAAAAAGGGCATTACTACGGAATGAAATGAAAGATCCCCTTAAGACCTCTGGCAAACACGGAGCTGGCTCTGCGGTGTCTTTGCTGCCGTGGCTGTGTCTCTGTGTGCGTGGCTGTCTGCTGCTCTGTGCACATGCGTGGGGGGGGGGGTCCCTGCCACCTGTGGGCTTTCATCTATCCTGGCAGAAAGGAGTGCTGTCAATCCTGAGTCCAGTGGGCCTGCATTTCCTTTGAAGGAGGAGCTTGTTGAATGCAGAGATGAAGTATTGTCCCATTTGGGGTGCTGTCATTCTCCTTGTCCTCTCTTGCTGCCTTTTATTATCTGACCTATCTTGCTTAACCTGCAGATGCACACTTCCCACCACTCTTCACAGCAGGCGATGCTTGCTCTGTAACACAGTGGAAAATGTTTCGGCATCCAGAGGGGAGCTTGCAAGTCTTTTCTCTCAGGAAAAATGAGGTGTACAGTTAAAGGAAACAAACACTATTAACTCAAGGCTTTGCAGTATTTTCTCAGACAGACTTGAAAAAGGTTGTTTTGTTTTATGGGAGCAAGGAGAGAGAAGGCACCCCTGGAGCTGTTGCTATATTGCCCTGGTGGCTCAGTTATCCTCTCCTGAGGTCAACTGCTGCCCTTGCTGTAAGGAGGACGAAGCCACAGGGTAGGACAGGCCCCTCCCATATCACACCCCACAGGGTGGCTGCACCACCCCAGTGTATCACCCGACCACAGAGCTGTCCTTGTCCCCATGGGCTGCCAGAGATCATGACTGATGGTCATGAAAGGTCAGGCTGCAAACCTTCTCAGTATGAACTGTTTCCAGCAGGGATTTGGGGATAAGTAAAAGTTCAGTTTTTCCTCTAGTTCCCCAGTCTTTATAATTTTACTGTCTGTAGTTCATCTCTAATTTAGCTAGAATACATTAAGGTACAAACTATGCGGTTTCCAGTTGACTCTCAAGGTGTCCTAGTCTTTTAGTTATGTATGAGGACACTAACAAGAAGGGGTAGCTCTTATTTGGCTTCTCAATCTTATTTATGCCTATTAGGTTGTAGTTTGTGTACAATGCAATTCTGCTTCTGACTTTATATATTGTGTAGGCAAATTCAGAAATAGAGTTTACCTAGAAGCAGCCATTTCTTTTGGTTAACATCTAGCTTTAAGTTTAGTAAAACAAATTCATGAGTAGTCTGTGGATTGCTGTAAACTAAGCTTAATGAGGTTAACATCGTACATAGAATTTATAGATATTTGTGTACATTTGAGTATTTTTATAATTTAGGATGATGTCAATGTCCTAGCTTTATAGAAAACATTTTTCTTCTTACAAAAATGATACATATTCATTGTAGAAAAATAGAAAATATAAAGAAGAAAAGAAAATCAATAAAATCTCACAATAGAGAAATGATCATTGTTAATGCCTGGGTGTATTTGATTTCATCATTTTACATGCAATATAGGAGATATTGCATATATTTATTTTTATACATTTTATCTTTACATATATAAAGAAACACACTATGATTATTATATAAAATGTTTATAGGAGTGCTGTTCATGATACAAGTACCTGCAGATGATCTGAATATCTATCAAAATGAATTCATAGTTTATTGAGGTGATGGAATATTATAGAACAGTAAAAAAGAATGAACTATAATTTGGACCAAGATGTTTAAGCTCCAGTGATTATATACAGCATTGGTATGGTTTATATGTGGATGTTGCTGCCCCTACTACCTCATGTACTCAGAGGTGGGGCTTTTGGGAGTGACTGGATCATGGGTGTGTGATGCTAGATTAGTCTGTTCATAAATTTATAGTTGAATGTGATGTTGAGAGGAGAAGCCTGGTGGGAGCTGGGTCATGTGGGCGTGGTCTGGGTGAGTGTATATATATATATATATATATATATATATATATATATATATATATATATATATACCCCTTCTCCTCCCTTGATCCCATTCTGCTTCTTCCTGCCTGCCACACACACCATGAGCCATTTCTCCTCCACTACACCCCTCTGTCACACTGTCCTGCATTGGAGCCAGCCAACCACGGACTGCAGCCTCAAACTGTGAGCCAAAATAAACCTTTCCTCCTTTAACTCCTGGGTGTCAGGTATTGTGTCCCAGCAATGAGAAAGTAAGACAAACATAATGCCCTTTTTATCACTACCTAAAACAAGCCCTCCCAATACATGTACCTGGGCTTTAAAAATACAGGTAGGTGTAATGAGTTTACTGCAAAGGTGAGAGTGGCTGTGGGTGGTGGAAGTACTGGCAGGTTTGGGGAGGAAACCTGGAGGTCCAAAGACTGCACAGATGACTTTCAACTAGTCTCTTATTTCTGTGCCAGTTGGCACCTCTGGTCCCAGGCTTAGGTATTGAATCTTGGCACTATGGACCACAGGGAATTCATTCTTTATTGAGGGGAGCGTGGCGAGCACTGTACAATGTTTACCAGCCATCAAGACCCTTACGTGCTAGATCAAGTAGCAAGCACCTCCACACCACCCCAGTCCCTATTCTCAAAATGTCTTTGGACATCCTCAAATGCCCTCTGGTATTTGGCAAATCGCCCACTGTTAGCCGAATGTGTGTTTATGTTTAATGGCTCAAAAAGAGCGTAAATGGTAAAGTGAATCTTGTCTTACAAATTCAGTGTCTAAAATGAAATCCTCGCTGGCAATTATCCGCACTACCAAATACCACAAAACTGAGTTCCACATTTGGTTGATTTCGGTGTAGGTAGAGTCCCCTGAAATAACCTTAAGCGCGGCCCGCTGAATTGCCCGGATACAGAAAAGGGGTTTGCCGTTTTATTAAAAAGTCCTTTGTAAAATCCACCGACATATTTGTGTTGGCGGCTGTGGAGCTCCTTCTGCAACATGACCGATTCTCGGGCCGGGTGGAAACTTCTGCTGGGGGACCGTCCTGCTGCGTGACCCGGGGGAAGCCACCAAATGCCATCAATCTCCTAGGAGGAAAAACAGAGCCATCATAACAACGATACCGGCTCGCCTAGAAGCCTTCTGAAGAGAGGTCTGTGGGAGGACAAACTGGTAATATTTATTGTGATTATCAGCCCCCCGGGGGCCTTTTGAAGAATTCTGTCTGATTTACCAGGCAGCTGCCCCATGGATATGCATGGGGTGAGCCGGTAAGGACAGGGGTGCGGAGGGGCGCTGTGAGGAGGAGAGGGAGACCAGGCCCACGGCGGGGCTCCAAGGGTGACCTCATATTTAGCCCCAGATGTTCAAACCATTTCTAAATATCGTTACAGTCTGGACGAGGCGCCGTTTTCTGTTCTCGCTCAACTTTGAGAGTCAAGCAGGACTTTAGAATTTCAATGCTCGCTTTAGCCTGTGAAAGACGTGGTAATGTGTAAAAGTGGCCTGACCTTTTCATCGTTCATTGCTGAGTGGATGGCTGACCATTCCTATTCCCTATTCCAACTGCTTCAGCAACTTCCTGTCTCTTTCCCTTCTGAGCACCAGGCACATGCTTTTGCTGAGGCCCTGGATTTTTCTAGTACATTTCTTTGCCAAGATCTTATTATGTGCATTATGCTAGCCTGTCAGTAATTTTTCAAGGTAAGAACTTAAAAATTAAAATGACCAAAATACAATATGTGTATGTGCTAATTCTCCAAGATGAATATAATTGCTGTGTATCACAAACATATATGAATAAAAAATTAAAATTTAGCTGAGAAAAAATCAAAGTTAATGAATGCCAGTATCTGGAGTTATCCTTTAATCAACCAAAAGAAACCATGTATTAAGTTAGCTTATAATGGAAATTGAGCACTGACCTTACCTTAAAATGCAATAATTAAAATGATTTTGAGGAGCAATACTCAGATTTCAACTAATTCCAAACAAGAAATAGGTAGAATAAAAACAATATATCTTTCAAATATTCTCCAAGCATTTCCTTTGCTATTTTTATTAGTAGTTCTGTCTATATTTACTTGTTACTTAAGGAATTCTTTCAGCCCAAATAATTTTCTCCATGACTAGATTTGTTATCTTTTCTGGCTAGGAATTCCCACCAGCAGAATCATTCTTGCTCACTAAGGCAGGAATATTTATCCTAGATACCACAGCTGGAATATCTATCTGTTATCAGGAAGAGAGGAGTTAGGAAGAAACAGTACAATCATCTTGGGAGAACACATCTTCAAGAAGAGAGCATTAAATAGGTGATCAGACTAACCATTTCAGCACTGAAAGCACTGAACAAGGTCTGGGGTATGCGATAGAGGAAAGACACATCTTAAATAAACCTTCCTTTCTCAGTAACAACTCTACAAATTTGAGATTGAATCCATTGTGCGCTGCTGGCTAAATCCACTCTCAAACTGTCTGTATTTCCCTGATATAGAATAAGACGTACTCCTGAAAAGAAGCTGGGATGTTGAATCATCACTGAAGTAGTGACAACCCTGTCAGCTTTAACTAGACAGAGGGAGCAGTTGTTTAGTGTGATCTTCACCACTTACAGATAAAATAATAGCTAAACACATGTTAGACGACACAAAGATGTCTCTTCAATGACACTTTCCTGAAATGAAAATGAAGAGCAGAGACTCACTAGGCAATATGAAACACGCGAACCCATGCAAGCAGAGGCTTTCCTTCCCGTGTTAGGCACTCTGTCCCAACACTTAACAAGACCTCTCATCTCTAAAGGGATTAACTAAGAAATAATTGCACACAGCGCATTCCCTGCAGAGCTGTCTCACGCACACTTATGAAGAGTCATTTTGAAGTGGGGAGGGATCTACTGGGTACTTTATATGCAATTAGTGCCTTCCACTAAAGAAATCTTAATAAGGAAGTCCATTTAGAATGACATTAAAAAAATAAGACAGAGGTAGTCAGGTTTTTTTCATTTTAGATGGAATAAAGATTGCTCTCTGAGAGCTCCAGAAAGGCACAGACTTGAGTCTGCCTTCATTATACTCTATCCCTAGTGCCTAGTATGTGCACATTAAAGTTTGTAGGATGAATACATTAATGAATGAGCATGTGCATTGTATCGATTTTCATAAGCAATTTCTCTGATAAAGGGAAAGATAATCAAGTTGTTTGAAATACCTCCTAAATATAAACACATTTAATTTTCCTATAACCCTATGTCCTAAGTTTAAAATCTATAATTATTCAACCACTGCTCAGGTTCCTAAACACCTGTCTCAATAGTTGCCCAAATTCAGGTTTTAAATAAATAACTGATGTCCAAATGTTGTCTTGGAGTTTAGGATGGAGCCAGTAATCAAACAGAAGTCTCTAGTGGAACGAGCCAGCATTGAAACTTTGAAAACCAAACTTCAGGCTGAAAAAGTTCAAAGAGAGGAAGAAAAAGGTATGTTCCTGGTTAAATGCACCCTGGTTAAATGTTGAACTGAAGGCTCAGAATGGCTCTTTTCATTTTATTTTATGTTGGACTGACTTTTAAGAAAACAATCTTGGAAGTGTTTATTTTATAACTCTAACAGCATCCAAGAAAATGTGAACAGCTAAATCCTGGAAAAGCATGGTTGTGAATAGAGCTCATTTTCAGGAAACAGAAAGGCCTTTCCTGCCCCAGAGTTGCACAGCCATAGTGACAGCCCTCCCGTAAAGGAGGACGGAAGACACAGTCAACTGGGTGGGGCCCCTGGAGCTAAGAAGTTCTTCTCTGATGCTCCTTCTTAGAAAGCTCATCCTAATTGCAGAATGGAAGACAAAGCTGTGTTCCTTACCATTTTAATTAGAGTGCAATCTAGACTATGATCTGGTGATTTTGGAAACTGGATATTTTCCAAGTCAGGTCAAAATGGTTTGTGTTTTGCACATTGGTGATTTGTACAAGGACAGCTGCTTTGCCTTTCTGTGAGTTCCATGGTATTCATGCAACTTGAACTACAGAGACATATCTTAGACCTTTGCTTCTACTATTTGCATTTGTCCATGATAGCTAAAGACAGTCAGTGGCCACTGTGCTTGTGTGCTTGTGTGCATGTGTGTGCATGTGCACGAGGAGGTGTGTGCACTGCTGACATCTGACAGAGTACAGAATAATGATGGGAGTGAATGAAGTAAAAACACTATCAGTTCTCAGTACATATATGCTTCTTGTGATTTTTAACTTATTGTAATACTTGGCTAAAATGTTCTATTGAGGAGTAAATTCTATTGCTGTTAATCTGTAACAATTTTTTAAATATTTTTGATGAAGTCTAGATGTAAATATTTTAAAATATTCATCATTGCTTAGATAAGGATACTTTCCCCAGGACTTATGTCTAATTTATTAAGCAGTGACAAAGCAATAATGAAGAACATAAGATGGCTAAGTTGTTGTTGTAGCTGTTATTATTATTATCTGGTGCTGGAGATTGAACCTAGGGTTTTTGCATGCAGAACACATACCCTTTTGCTGAGCTACACCCCCAAATTGGTACAACATGACTAAATTCTGAAGAAAGAGCTCTAGCCCCTAGTTCTGTAAGCAATGACTCAGATGACTTTGAGTAAAGCTTTCAGCATTGCTGAATCTGTTTTCCCACAAGAAAATTGGAAAAAATTTGCAAATTAGAAATAATAACAACTCATTGCTGCTCCCATAGACTGAAGCAATGGCTAAATGAACCGATGTATTTTACAATTTAAGTAGCATGAAAATGCAAGATGCCATTATTGCTTCAAATGATAGCTATCATTTTTAAGCTCTAGGATGTAAAGAACACAGCTAGATGGCAAGAAATAGTGAGAGATTTTATTCTTATAACAAGGACAGAATGTTTCTTTAATTTTCTGGTCAGACCATGCATATGGTTATATCTGTTCTGTAGATGAAAAGAGTCACTACAGGGGAAAAATGATTTGGATGAAATACTGGATTCTGAAAACTATTACACCAATATCTATAAATATAGGTGGCTGATGGAAGGAGTCTAATGCAACCTAAAGATGTTCGTAAACTGATTGTGCATTAAAGTATAGGTAATTTTTTGCAGTCACATACTTGTGGGTCCCTCTCCTGAAGATGAGATAGTAGATCTAAAAGGTCTGAGTGGGGAATGGGTATTGTGGAGTTGAGAACGGCTGCCATGTCTCCCTAGTTACTAGTCAAGGTCATTACTGTGGAATGTGGTAAGGTTTCTGTTTATATCTGTGAAACAGATAGAAATGGATTTGCCCGTGATGTGACCATACCACATGACTCTTTAAGAGTCCTGAGGTTGCACTGCTGTATTCTCTTTAGCTTTGCGGCTTCCCTCCCTGCCTCCTGAGTTTTGGCTTTGGCTCGAGCCACAGAGCCTTCTTGATTTTGCTTTTGAACCAGCCTCGCCTGACTAAGGTCATCATAGGGCCTTTCTACTAGAAACGCCTCCTTTCTAAGTGAGCTGTCTCACAGCCAAGCTCAGCCTCAACTTCCATGATCCCTTTCTACTCCAGGAAGAAGAGAAACAGAAATGTGGATGCTGCCACCCTACTTCTTGGATTTTATGAACAGGGTGTGGGAGAATGAAAGCTCCATTTTAGAAAGATTAAGATGGCGGTGGGGTGTGGAACAGCTTTGAGAGAGGAAAGAGTGAAGGCCACGACCCCGGCTAGAATTGCTTCACTGGGGTCTAGAGTAGGCTGTGTAACCTGCAGCCTGCAGGCTGCGATATTTTCCATTATTCTGTTGTGTGGTGCTGGAACACAAACCGTGTATGTGACAAGAGAAGGCTGTGTTGTGCAAGGCAGTGCAGTGCTCATTTCCACTTCTGCGCCCCCCAAACAGTCAGTGGCATCAAAACCCGAGAATATCAGAAATGGCATGGACTGTGCGACATGGCGAGAAAAACAGTGAGGACCAATAATAGTGTTTCAGCCGCCTGTGTATGCCCATGAGGACAGGTGATTGTTACTAAACAAACATGTAAGTTTTCTTATTTAATTACTAAACTTGGGCTCTTTGTGTTTTTAAGGTTAAAAAAATTATTTTAAAAGGACTTTTTATTACTTACATGCATTATATTATGTATGAGATGTGCATGAAAAATACAGCAATACAGTGAATTTAAAAAATTTGTTGCAGTAAAAGACATGTTGCCACTTATTCTCCTCAAAAATACTCCCTGTCCCTTTGAACACACTTATCCCATCATTCTTGCCACTTTCTGAAGCAGTTCTGGAAGTCCTCTTTCATGAGGGAGGGTCTTTAATTTTGCTGTTGGGGCTGCCTTGATGTTCTAAATCAATTCAAATGTTTACCATTCATGGTCATTTTGACTTTGGGAAAGAGCCAGGAGTCACACTGTGCCAGATCCAGTGAGTAAGGTGGATGAGGGCATGCTGTAATATTTTTATGAGTTTGTTTTTCCTTTGTATGTTACTGGACAGTAGCATTAACTGTATTTAAAAAAACTATACCTCCTAAAGACACTCGCAAAAGGGACTTCCAGAACTGTTTCATAAAGTGTCAAGACTGAAGTCTAGAGAGATGGTGGAGAATGATGTAACTTCCTGATTGACTAATGGGTTGGTAATTGGAATAAGGAATGTAGGGGATGAAGTGGCTAAGGGAGGACAGTGAATTTGGTTTCAAACATCCAACAAATATAGTGAGAATAATACCACTTTAAAAATAGTGGCCCATGAATACAATTTTCACCATTACACAATATGGCAGCAAAACCCTGAACTGGGGGAAACACATGAGGTCTTCATTCTGAGCCTCACTGGATGCATGTCCTTGGCTTCTTAGTCATGGTATTACTGCTTCCATCTCTTCCACTGAGGATCATGACACCTGCTGTGTCTCTCCCACTCATGAGCACAATGTGTAATATACACATCTCATTTCCGGTTTCTGAAGAGATAAGGCATTTGCATTCGGACAGATTCCACTAGAGGAAGCTAGGACATCTCTGACTGTGGCCCAGAGAAAGATGTCATATCATATGAACCTCACCTCATCTCACCTCAGGTGTCCATGCTACTCTTGGATGTAGAGGCCTGGTCCTTGCAGTCAGATAGCCCTGGGCTTGTTGATAAATGACACCCAGGAATGAGCCCTGGCATTGAGATTTGTCTACCAGGAAGGGCTTCTGAGTGAGCGGCATGCTGCCCTTGACGGAGAACTCTGTTTATCACTTTGGAGATGCAATAAAAATAACAAATGTCCAGAGTAAACCTAATTCACTATGCTACTTAGTATTTGAAATACATAAATATGTCAAGCAAAAGACCTCTAATAGACCCTTTTATCCTGGTAATAGTGTACATATAATTTTCCTCTCATTAGTACAAAAACTACCTAGGGAACTCTCAGCCCATCCTTCATCCATTTAATCTGCATTAGCTTACTTTTACCTTGTGTTTAATCTGCTTTCCCTCAAGGTATTTTGAATAAATCAATAGGAATACATGATTGTTTAATGATTTTTAGAAGAGCTCCCTTCGACCACAGCTGCATGATTTAGAATGACTAATTCTGCTTTTTACAATTGATCCTTCCCTGTGTGGACCATCCATTTCTGCCAGGCCATTGTGAGAGGATCCTGCCGCAGACTGTTGCCTATTCCCGGGGCTCTTGGGGTGTGGGGGGCTGGCTGCTTCCCTGACTGGTGGGCCCCTCCCACTTCCCCATCTGACGAAGCTTCACATAAAGGCCATGTGCAGCTGCTGCTCAGCTGCTGCTTCCAGACAATTTCCTGGCAGCTCAAATGTGTCCAGTTTCAAAATCTCTCCCCCATTTTCCTTTTGGCTGTGTGTGCCTGAGAATTAGACTCTGCTCAAGGACCCTCAGAATTTCCTGAGCATCCTGGTGGCAGGATGGATAGAGGTGTGTCCAAATAACAGTGATTTATTTTGTTAGAGGTTTATGTAGCTGTCTAGGTTAGTGCATGCGTGTGCATGCGTGTGTGTGTGTGTGTGTGTGTGTGTGTGTGTGTGTGTATGTGTGGGTTTGGCCTTGGGATTCCTATTCTTTTTTTTTTAACGTTTCAGTTTTTTAAAATTAATTTTATTGGTACATTTTAGGTATACAATATAGTGACATTCATCATTGGAGATCTGTACCTTTACATAATATATTTTGATTCTTATCTTTTCCCCTATTCCCCTGCCCTCCCTTCAACCCCTCCACCCCTTCCTATTTACAAAGACTTTATGTGATCACTTTTGAGAATCTGCATTGAGACTGAGAGATGCTAGTCTCAGCATGGATCCATTGCTTGAATGCTCTCAGTAAGTTGCTGTGGTTGTTGATGTGCTTAGAGAAGTAGAGAAAGTTGATCAGTGGGGCTGGGCAGCCACAAAAGCCAAGGGAGAGAGGCCAGGGCAACTGCTTCCTCTTGGTGGCTTTGCAACTCCCAGGACTTGCCCTGTTCTGCAGCGTCTGCTCTGCAGTGTGCTCACCCCAAGACCAGGGTGCCTCCCTCCCCTCTTTAAGGGCTATTTCTTTCTAACCAAACCTTTTTCCCCCTCATACACAAGTTTAATGTTTCCATTACTTTAACCTAAAAAACTCTGATTACAATAGAATAAAGTTGACTGGACTCTGTTATGTGTGATGCCATTAAAGAGATCATAGTAGCTTAGATTCCTATCTCTAATAGGTTCATTGAGAGTGTTCTTGGGGACTTCCAAGTTCACAGACAAAAAGGTAAATGGCTTTACTCAAATTCCCTGCAGTGATGCCCAGTATTACAGTACAAATGGAAATCAGAGCTGATTTTCCCTAAACACAAAAATATTATTTAATATATATTGTCATATTACATAACTGCAGTTAGGCATGGATTTAGGCATCAAATGCTGGTTTATTTTGCCTCTTCAGTGTGTTATACCACCCAGATCCTATTTTCTCTTTCTTTTTTTTGTCTAGAATGAGGATAACAGTTTCATCTCCTCAAGGTTGCTGTGAGAACTAAGTGGAAAACATAAATCTTTTCTTGGCTGATCGCTGATGCCCATTTAGGCACAGCAAACATTTACTGAGTGTCTTTGATGTACCCCAATGATTACAGCTAAAGCCCAGGCAGTTCTCACCCTGTGCCAGGCACTGACTACTCTACTCCCTGTTGTGTATTAACTTACCTGGTTCTCACACCAGCTGCAGAAGCCTGCAGCACAACTGTGGCTGGATGGACACACCTGCCCCCACCCCTTGCCCTGACCACTCCCAGGCCCAGTGGCTGCTGCTGTGCCTGTACCTTAGCCTCCGGTTGGGAAGGAGGGGCGGCAGGACTCACGTTCAAATCAGGCGGCCTGGCTCTGGACTCCCCCGGGGTCTAACCACCTCACCCATTGCCTCTTTAAGACTGGGCCGAACACAGGCAGGTCAAACCCATGCCAGAAATATCTGCCTTCTTTCTTGGCTGAGAGGGTTATGGAGAAGGGAATTATGGAAAATAGCATTTTAGAGCTTGGATCTGAAAGTCTTTTTTTTTCTTTTTTTGTAGGAGAAAACTAATGTTCAGAGAGACGGAAAGACTTGCCTAAGGTCCCAGTACTCAGTACAGATTACAAATGAGAGATAAGCTCATTCTGCAGACTTGGGGGCACTTTTAAAATGTCAAAATATATGTTATTTTGTATCACTTAGATGCCATTGTAATAAAAGCACTTACTAGGCTTATACAAAACTGCAAGAGTTAGGGCATGGGGTCCCTGTGCTCAGGACTGTGGTGTGTGGCCGGAGCAGGAGGGGACACGATTCTTTCCTGTAGCCCCACTCATTTGCAGACTTGGCTGCACCAGTGTAGGACTTAGATACACTTTCTAAAAATATGACGATGAATTTCACTTTCATCTACAATTACTTTAAAAATCTATTGGGAAACCAAGTGACAAGAGTGAATATCCATGGGAGAAAACAGCAAAGAGGCTCAGCTGGTATTTTTTAAGCCACTCCATGTGCATGGCTGACATAATCTACAAAAGGAAAGGAGTCTGCTGGAAGGGAGGGGAACTCTGGCTCCCTGGGGCTGACAGTGCTGCACAGCTCTCCGCACCCAGCAGCTTCTCCTTTCCAGCACCCTTTTGTGAGGTTGTGTACACTTTGGGGCCTGGTAAGGCTCTGGGCTCTTGCTCCTGGTCTGCTGCTGTTCTCTTGTGTCAGTGAGCATTTTTCCAAGTCTCTTACTTCATTCCCTCAGCATCTCCTCATCCTTTGTGAGGTAGGTGCTCATATGAATGCCCTTTGAGAAATGAAGGAGGCACAGGAAGAGTCTGCAGATTCTAAGTGACAGAGCAAGGATCCCAACCCAGGCAATCCAACTGAACACTTCCATCTAGAATCTAGTGCACGCTTGTCGACCTGAGGCAAGTTCAGAGCAACCATCACTGTGTCTTTGTTCCATAACCATGAGAAGGACAGTGTGCTCAATGCACTCTTTACACAGCATTTCATTCCACCAGCCACATTTTGCAGATGAAGGCAGGAGCTTAAGCAGATGCAGTGCTCATCTACAGCCACCCAGCTGGTGGGAGCTGAGCGGGATGGTAAACCCAGATCGCCTGACTTCAGAGGTGGCATCTTTAAACCAACTTACCACACTGCTCCTCTCTGTTCACAGAGTTTTGAAGGGTTACTTTGCTAATTAAATAGAGATGCACAATACTTTATTTAAATTTAGTGGGAGGAGGCTTTGGAAATGCTACAATGGGAGGGCTTTATCACTCTGATGTTCCCCTAAGCATGGGTAATACCATAAGAAAGGACAACCCAGGAAAGGGGGGCTTTGGGAGCATTTACTCAGCTGGAGGAAGAGACAATGAAAGTCTTGCTGGCAACTCAGGTTAGGAAAGTGTGAACCCACAAAGGGGCGGCCATGGTGACCCTGGTGTTTGTTAATCTGGAAGATACTTCTCCTCCTGCTGTTTCAGAGAGGGTTTGGCTAATTCTAGAAACAATTTGGAAAAGGCCTGCACTTTTTGAGGCTCAGAGTGATGTGTGGGTGAAAACTTCTTAGTGTTTCTTGAGCTTGGAACACCAGTGCAGAACACACTGGGACCAGATCACCTGGAACTGAAGGACTGGTAGTTACCCAGATAGAGCAGGGGTTTGGATACTCCTTTTGATGACTCAGGTACTGGGAGTCTGCTGTCTCTTTCCCGGCCTCACCCCGCAGGTCAGCACATCATGTAGAATTAGAAAAATGGTTTTCTATTTTCTGCCTCTCCTGCTGGAAGAAGCTTCAGCTAAAAGTTGGGTGGACTGCTTTGCTCGCTCTAGAGTGCTGCCCTATACCAGCTTATTTGTAATGACTTTGCTAGGAGAAACCTCATCCTTGGACCCAGGAGTCCATTTTTTCTTTTCTTTTTTAAAAAATATTATTCTATTGGTACATTTTATGTATACAATATGATGACATTCATCATTGGAAATTTGCACCTTTACGTAATCTCTCTTGGTTCTTATTTTTCCCCCTTCCCCTGCCCTCCCTTCAACCCCTGGAGTCCATTTTTTCTAAAGGAATAATTTGGAGCCAGGGTGTGATTATTCTATTAGAATGAATGAAGTGCATATTTTTACAAAACGGAGCTCTCTGCACTCACCATATCTAGAAATAGCGGCCAAATGACTCAAGGCAGACAAATATTATTTCATAATTTTTTTGAAGTACAGGGCCCACACCATGAAACCTGGCTGCCTGTTTCATCCTTAGAAATCCTGCCAGCTGAGCTCTAAAGCTGGTGCCCTGAGTTAGTGCTTGAGGCTGCGTAAGTGCTCCAAGCCCATGGAGGCTGGCTTTTAATATGTGTAACGGGGCATTATTTTTAGCAGGCTTTTGTCATAATACCCAGGATATTTATCAGAGTGACAGAGTGTTGGGACACTCAACAAAACAAGAAATGAAAGTTAGAAATGACCATTTGGATATTTGCAGCCTCTAAAATTATGTGATTAATTCACATCTTAAAATTCTTCTACTCTGTGTACGAATTTATGGGCTTAACAGACCCAACTGTGAATCACCCTTTTTGTGTCTGGTGGGTGGATATAGCATGGTTTCCTTTTCCTCCCTTTCACTCTGGGTTTGAGGTTCAGTGAGAAAAGAGTTTAATTTTATATTTTTTACTTTATACTTGCTAATAAAGAACATTTCCTTGGACATGAAGTGAGTGTATGTCATAAGTACATGGTATTGTTAATAGACTGTGTAAAGTGTTCTCGTGCATGGAAGCGTGCACGGGTGGCATATATGTATACACATTTCTACATGAGATTGTTAATGGACTGTTTTAAACCCTTACATCAACTGTTTTTCAAACAAGCTTCTTCAGGGCATCGCTTAAAATGTTTGCATTTTGGTCGCTGATCAAAGTCCTGGGGGTTTTGTGTAAATCAATGGAGCTGGCATGCCCAGCGGAGGCTCTGAGGCCAGGGAGGTTTTATTTGAAGACTGGCATGGTTGCGGGGCTGGCCAGCCAGACGGTGAAGAATGCACTTCTGTTTCTGTCTCCCTACTGTACCTTCTTTTATCCTCTGCCTGTCCTCTAAGGACATGTGGAATTCTTCCCAGCCCCATTCTGCTTAACCTTGCTTCTGATCTTTCTATTCAGCCCTTTAAGAAGCTCACACACATAAACATCTTTCTCTGACAACATGCCCATGTAAACTGATTCCAAGACCCAGCCTGGTTTGCATGCAGTGAGCTTGGCTCCTGGATCCTGAAGGGCTGCCTTGGGCTGGACACATGAGGCCCTTGAAGTCATGCCAAGTGAAAACACTGGCAGAGTGCCAGTGCCTAAAGAGCTGAGCTGGCTACTGGCTACCTGTGCAGGAAAATGCACCCATGCCAGGCTGTGTCTATACTCCTAGGTTCTTTTCAGCTTGATACTTCCTAGAGTGCTAATATTTAGTTCTTATTTTTTGCGAAATAAAATTTTCGTTATACCAGTTTGGCCCACAATGTCCCAAATTTTTCTTACAAACAAATAGAAGGCCTGATTACAGAAATCTGCCTTTCACTAACTTAAGAACAAACCATGGTAAAGAAAGACCTGAAAAACTAGTAAGAAACTGATGATACAATAATTTTAATACTTTTCCAAAAGTAGTGTTTACATTTTCAAAATGTAAACACTTACTTCTTACTTCTTACTTAGAGACATATTTTCTTGCTGGTATGCAATAAATTAAAGATGATAAAATGTGGGTTAGAAACTAAATTCTCCAATGCAATTTTATAGCTGTCTTTTTAAAATTGAAATCATTAGGACTACTGTTTGGATGGATTGCTACCTCCATGATGGGAAAATTCTCAAAAACTGCAGGATTAAATTAATGTTTTTCCATGAAGCAAGACATTGTTTTCTCTTTAGACACATACAGCAGGAACACCTGCATGAATGCAAGAGACCCTTCTTTACCACAGCAATTGGACATGTGTTTGTAAGAGGCACCTTAACTTAAAGATGTTAAAATGTAAGCATCTTAAAATCCAAGAAACCTGGTCAGCTGGACTTGGTCTTGGGGTAGAAACATTGAGTCTTATAGGGCCATGACAAGTCTTGTTCTCCTAGTGAAAGGTCCCTGTCACCCATTCACTCAGGAGCCCCTGTTGTCTGTGTCAAGAGAAGCAGTGTTTACCAGATGTTGGGTTCTTTCCTATTGTGGGTGTCCTCTGAGGTTCCATATGCTGGGGACCTAAGAGATGGTGATTTTAACCAAGAAAAATAGAAATAACAGTATCTTCTCCTTTATGTTGATGTAGAAATTAAATTTCAGGGATCCAAAAGGCCTGGTACACAATAAAAATTCAATTAATATTCACACTTATCCCCTGTAATCTGAAAATGGTGAGTACACTGAAAAATTTCACATTCTATAATTAGTAGTTTACATAGCCATCATCCATCTCTCACTTTCCCTCAAACTGTACTACACACTCTCCCCCAGTGCCTAGAATATTTCAAACTCTTTTTTTTTTTCGGTACTGGGAATCAAACTCAGGCCCAGCACCACTGAGCTAAATCCTGGCCGCTCTGCCTAGAGTATTTCTTGGCACACAATAAGTGCTTATGAAAAATTGTTGAATTAATGACTAGGTAGTGGTAAATAATGTAAATATGTAGGTTGGAATTAAATTATGAACCAGTAGATGGGAAAGCCATATAATGTTTTTTCATTTCTCACTTAGTAAATGTTTATTTTTCTTCTCCAAAACTTGGGTCTTAGAATTGCTCATGTTCCTAAACTAGAAACTTTGAGATTTGTATTAATCACTTTTTCATTGTTGTGACCAAAATACCTGACATGCACAACTTAAAAGAGAAAAGATTTATTTCAGCTTATGGTTTCAGAAGTTTTGGACATGGTGGAGGAAAGTTGCTCATCTTATGCAGCCAGGAAAAGAGAGAGTGAGGAAGAACCAGACAGAGAGGGAGGGGCCAGGGCCAAGAATACACCCTCCCAGGTTGTGCCCCCCGTGACCCATGTCCTCCAACCAGACTCACCTCCTAACAGCACATCCAGCTCTGAACTCATCAATGGGTCAGTCCACACTAGTGAGTACAGTGCCACATGATCCAACCACCTCCCCACAGACTCAACGCTTATCACATGAGACTTTCGGGGGACATTTTGATCCAAACCATACCAGAATTACATTAGATTCTACTCCTTTCTCGCATTAAATCTCCTCGTTTTTGCCTTCAAAGTTTTGGATTCACATTTTCTTTCTTACTCCCATTTTATTCCACACAGGTTACTTTAACAGTATTGCTCAGTGATGGAAAACCTTTTGGAGATTGATTACTCAAACTGCAACTCAAAACCCACTTATTTATCGCAAGGTGCCAACACTGCAATTAAACCTAAATAGTGAGGTTCTAGGTTAGAAAAATAATCTTTTGTCTTAAAAGAAAAACACAATAACAGAACTTTCAATGATACAAACAGCCCATTAAGGACATGTGCCGTAGGTTTATCACCACTGTATTGTGAGTCCAGTCTCGGCCTTTGGATGCCTTCTTTCTCTAACCTTTCCATGTAAGATCCAAGACTAATCTTTCTAGACTTATTTTATGACCAGGCACAAATTTATGACCTTGTCCTTAATAAATATGTCTCTCTCCTACTTAACAAAACAAATTTAACTCCTTACCATGGTGGGCAGAATCTGTCACTGTATAGTCTACTGTACTTGTCTATCTGATTTCTTTCCATGTTCACCGAATATTTCACTCCAGTTAGGGCTCTATACTTGTTTTCTCCACATCCTCCCAAGTCCAGAAACTTTGACTTGCCCTTTGCTGTTGGCCACTTTTGTAGGAGACCAGCTTAAAACTGCACTGAGTACACTTTAAAATATTATTGGTTTATAATTTGGCTATTGATTAAAATTATGAGTCAATCTAAGGCCTATGTGCGACCTGCTAAATGAGCCTTCAGCTGGCATATAGAGACAGAATTCCCTATGCCAACGGTCACAATTGAGAGCTCAATGATCAATGAGATTGTGACATCTCTAATAGCAAGATGACACTATAGCTGAAGAATTATGACTGAGCAGCCCTTCTCCCAGATCAAACATTAGCTAAAAATAACACAGGTGGCTTGTTAACTGTGACCTGCCCTTTGCAAAAATGCAATTGTTCCTCCCTTTTACAGCCTGGCTCATTAGTGCCTTAAGTCCTGCTATTCCTTACATTTGCTTTTATGCACCCTGCTATGTTGTGTAAACAGTAAATATTGACAAGTCTGGAGATCATGGTCTTAGCCAGGAGAGAGCTAAGATCAGATCCTGGCCTCCCAAGTAATAAACTATTATTCATTCTTTATTCTTTGTTCTTTGTATATTATTCTTTCACCCTCTGCTGTACCCTCAGTCAGGTGATCAGGTACCCCCCCCCCATCCCCAATAGTTGGTCTACCAATTCCTTGGACACACTTTCTCCTTTGAAATCTCCCTTCTACATTTTTCTAAATCCCATTCATACGCTCAAGTCCATCTCCTTCACCAAGGCTTTTCCAGAAACCTCAGTCCATGTGAGTCTTTCTTCTGTTAGAAAACTCCTGTGATTGTTAGTCTGGAGTTATTTTTGAGTTGCTTCTGCTAAGTTGTAAGACTATTGAGGTCAAGTACAGGCCTTATCTGTCCTCTGTGTTCTTCTCAGCACACAGCCAGGAGTTCATGAGAGGAGCTGAGAAATGTTTTCTTGTTGATGAGTTGAATTAGGGCAACAGTCAGGATGACTGAATCAGAAGCTGTACCCAAGGAGGAAGATGATTTTTCAGGAGGAGAACATGTTTCAGTGTGAATAATGGACCATGGAGGGCAGGAGGGAGAACTGCTGTCAGGAATGAACCATTTTAGACAAACCTGTGGATCATTTTGCCAATTGTTGAAAGCTACCTAAACTTTATTTCCAAAACATGTGGCTGTTCAAGAATTTACTGCAGAAATATTATTGAAATCTCATCTGTGTCTCAAGATGTAAAGCATGTAATAGTGTGAACTTCAAATTCATTTATACTTTTTGTGAGGTTTTTCAAAACTGTTACACTGCATCCAGTGAGAAATAATACTTATAATAATTTTTTAAAGCATCTGGCTCAATATATTTGAGAAATGTGATTCACCTAATTTGAAGAGTCTTTTTAAAAAAATTACCCAGATTCTGAGTCTTTAGAATGCAAATGTTCATTGTGGCTTTTATCTTCTTCCCCTTTTTTTGTGAGGAATATATGTACTATTACAAGGAATACTCTTGTCCCAAGGAACACAGTTTAGGAAACACAGTTGTAAAGGTCAAAGACTTTGCAATTATTTGAATAATGCTAGTCTTTTTTGTAATTTACTTTAAGTAAATTTAACCTGTCCTAATTAGGGTACAGTTCTAATTTCCCAAATGTGTACAGTATTGAGATGGTTAATGAAAGTCAGTATGCTAAAAGGTAAATTCACAGCAAGCTCTTGTAATGGGCAAGTCGAACTCTTTGCTAACAATTGTGCTATCATTCTGGCAGCTCCAATTTATCAAGTTTAAGTATTGCCAATTTTGCTGTTCAAATTCCTATTGTAGAGCAATTGGATTTGCAAACCAGGAACTGGTAAATGGATGTTGGATAAAGCTCACAACAGAGACACAATTGCTTTTTGGCACCACAGATTGGCATGGATGAATGAGCTTATTTGCTCATTTTTTTCCTGAACTGGAGACATTTAACCTATTTTAAAGTTCTAGATGTTCAGAGTCAGTGTTCTGTGAGTTCATTATAAAATTGTACTATAATAACCTACTGGGAAGCTCAAGAATTCCAATTTAGTACTTCAATTTTATTCCTTTTAAAAATTCTGTACTTCATTTCTCTTTCAGGTACCCAACATCACATACCAGGGCATGACAACCATCATCACTTCTACGTCGACACCACTTAATAACCCCACTATGAGCTCAGCACTACATGAAAAACATTACACGTATGATCTCACTTTATCCTCACTGCAGTTGAGATAGATTTTTATATGTGAGGAAAATATGTTTGTGAACTATCAATGACATGTGAGCTTAGTTTTGTCAGGTTCCAAAACATACAGACTTAACCACTTCATGAGTTTAGGTGTAGTCCCTAGGGGCTGTGTGTACACAATATATGGATAAGAAATTGCATATATGCTTTCATGCCTTTGGGTGTCTCTTGGCCAAGATGGTGACAGAGTTCCCTCCTCTTGTGTTGTTTAGCTAGATTCTCTTATGTAATAGGTATAACTCTAGAAAAGGTGATAACAGGCTATAACGAATGTGTGGGCAGTCACAATAACATTATAGATTTGACTATAAGTCTAGAAAGCACTGGATATCAAATACAGGCAGCTCTTACTTTGGAAGATTCTGGTATGACGATGTTTCAGTTACCATGGTATACCTAACAATACCAGTATCCCCAACAACATGTTCAAATTTCAGTTACTATGATACATTAACTGTGATTAAATGCATAAAACACAAATTTTGCTATTAGCTCTTTTCTTGAAAGATTTTTTCCAAGTTTATTCATTTCCTCACCCTTTCTATTCATTATACAGATTAATGGGTCTCATTTTGGTGGATTCACGCAAGCGCATAACATACTGTGATCATCGTCACCTTTCCATTACTCCCCTTGCCTCCCTGCCCCTATTGCACATTGTTTTATGGGAGTTTCAAAGCATATAATATATTTTGCTCATATTCATCCTTCCTATTACCTGCTCTTATGTCTCTACTCCCTCTCTCTCATTCCCTTCTCTTGTCTAGTGATAGTCTCTCTTTTGCTTTCTTGTCATCTTTTTGAAATTCCACATATTTGGGAGGACATGCAGAATTTGTCTTTCTGATTATGGCTTATGTCACTCAACATGATGATTCTAGAGCCACCCATTTTTCTGCAAATGACAGAATTTCATTCTTCCTTAGAGTTGAATAATACTGCATTGTGTAAATATATCACACTTTTCTTTGTCCACTCATAATTGTTGGGCATCTAGGCCAGTTCAACATCCTGGCTGTTGTGAATTGTGCCATATAAACATGTGCGTGGGGTATCCCTAAAGTGTGCTGATTTTAATTTTTTCAAATGTATACCAAGGAGTTAGGTATAGCTGGATCAAATGGTAGCTCTACTTTTAGTTTTCTAAAGATCCTCCACACTGGTTTCCATAATGGCTGCATTAATTTACATTTCTATCAGCATATATAAGGATTCTTTTTTCCCTGCATCCTTGCCAGATTTTTTTTTTTGTATTTTTGATGATAGCTCTTACTGGGGTGAGATGGAATTTCAATGTAGTTTTGATTTACATTTCCCTAATGTCTAAAAATGTTGAAAATTTTTGTCATATAATTATTGGTCATTTGTACTTCTTTTGAGAAGAGTTTTTCTCTTTTCATCTGCTCAATTATTGGTTGAGTGATCTGATATTTTGGTGTTACTTTTCTGAGCTCTTTATATATTGTAGCTATTAATCCTTTTTCAGAAGAGTATTTTGCAACAATTTTCTCCCATTTTGCCTGCTGTCTCTTCAATGATATGAATATGCTGACATGCTGATAGTGGCTTCCCATGGTATGCAGAAACTTAATTTTATGTAGTCACTTTTATTGATTCTTTTTATTATTTCTTGTGTTATTGGAGTCCTAGTAGGGAAGTCTCTACCTGTACCTATGGCTTCAAATGCTTCCCTTTTTTTTTCTTCTAGCAGTTTCAGAGTTTCAGGCTTATACCTAGGTCTTTGACCCATTTTCAGTGGATTTTTTTTTTTCAGAGTAAGAGCTAGAGACTTAGTTTCAATCTTCTACAAGTGAATATTTGGGCTTTTCAATACTAGATGGTTAAAGGTTTTTTTTTTTATCTCCAGGATATATT
Organism: Heterocephalus glaber; assembly: GCF_000247695.1. Next base: position 1,509,336 of record NW_004624900.1, on the reverse strand, counting down.
TTTGTTTCTATATTCTGGTTCATATATCAGAATCAGAATCAGACAACTGTAGCTGTATGGATGTGTATCTGTTTCCTCTATTCTGTTCATTCCTACTTGTCAGGACCACATTGTTTTTGTTACTATACCTTTGTAGTATACTTTTTAAAAAACTTTTTATATAGTTTATGTTTTGTTATTTATACTAATACATTCTCATATCACAAAGGCAATTTAGTGGAAGAATCTTCCTTTTGATATTTGAGTCATGTGAACACAAACAGAACTATACATTTTTTAAAAAAAATGTGTGTGGATAACAACAACAAAAAGATAAGTTAAAACAAAAACAAAATGATTGTCCTTTTTCACAGGTGGACATTGAAGTGGACCTAATTCAGTTTTCTTTTTAAAAGCCTCCAGAGACAAAAAGTGCCTTAAAATCTAAGATGAATAAAAAATATTGGTTACTAAACTACTGGTCTCCAGCACCGTTTTCTGTTTCTGTTGCTTTGATGCAGGTTCTTCCTTGTCTGTTTCTTCTCTTGCTCTTTTCACTCATTTAGCTGCACCATTTTCATCATGTCCTTCATCACTATCAAAGTCTGTTTTCTTGCTCTGAAACTGTACTTTTCCTTTAGCTGATCCAGGCGGGGGAACTTTATTTCCTTTTCCTTTCCCTTTAAATCTGTGACCTTTTGATTTCCATTTGTTTAGGGATTCTTGTTGATTTATGATTTTTTTTCAAAGCTTCTTTCTCCACCTCTCCTTCCAGTATTTCTTTATTCCTTAATTGTAGGGTACCATTGTTTGCATCTTTGGCTTTATCCAGTGCTTCCTTGGCTTTTTCTTTAAATAGAATTACTTCCTCTTTTGCTCCTCTGACAAAGTCTATCCATTTTACTTCACCATGATTTGAGGAAAGGATGTGCAAATCTTCTCCACAGGTCTGATCATCTAAGTCACTCGGGAACTTCAGCAAGCATCTAATCTTTTCTTCTAGAGATTTCATTTCAGCATCTTCTGCTAACTTCTGTTTTTCTTCTTGCTCTTGTTTAGCTCCTAATTTAGCTTCCACTTTATTTTGCTTTCTTTCTTCATTTTTCTTTGCAAAATAACCTTCCTTAAAAAGTATTAGCAAGTCTGTGTCTTTATACTTCTGGCCCAGAGTTTCTACAAACTTTTTGGCAGATTCAATGTTATCAAACACAGCAAATATTGATCCCTTAAATGCTTTGTGTAATGTTCTTCTCATCTGGATATTTAATACTTGACTTTTATCTTCTAACCATTCTTTGATATCATCAAGGGTTGCATCCATTGGGAACCCTTTAATATAAACAGATCTGTTTTTTACATCATTTTTATACTCATCAGTCACTTCAGGGAAGGGTTTGTTTGGATATCTTCTGATTTTAGTTTTATCTTCACTGATTTCCACGAGTTCTGCTTAGATTTGCTCAATGCTTCAACTATTACATTAAAGTCTGTTAGGCGATTGAGCCTGTTGAATTTTATCATTATTTCCAAGGGTACCCAGCGTTCCTCCAATTTGATCTGTTCCTTTAAAAATTTGTTCCTTGGCAAATTGAAGTTTCCAAAATAATACTCAATTTGATGATGGATTTTGGCCTCCAGAGCAGCTAGTTTTTCATTATCACCATTTTCAGCTATTGTGGCTAATCTTTAAGGCTGTGGTCCCACATGCTCGCCACAGGTTCACTAACAACAACAAAGACCTCCCCACTTCTCAGCTCCCCTGGCCTAACTAACACGCTCCCATAGTGTACTTTGAAATTGGGTATTATGATGCCTTCAGCCTTGCTCTTTTTCCTTAGGATTACTTTGGCAATCTTGGGCCTTTTGTGCATCCATATAAAGTTTAGGATTTTTTTTTATAGTTCTGTGAAGAATGTGGTCAGTATCTTGATGAAGATTGTATTGAATCTGTAGACCACTTTTGGCAATATGACCCCTTTGACAATATTAAGTCTGCCAATCCATGAACATGGGAAGTCTTTCCATCTTCTGATGTCTTCTTCAATTTCTTTCTTCAGTATTCTGAAGATTTTATTATAGAGGAATTTTAGATTGATGCCTTTGTATTTTATTTAAAATTATTGTAAATAGATTTGTTTTCCTGATTTCTTTTTCATCTTGTCCATTATTGGTGTATAGTAAAATTGCTGACTTTTTAAATGTTGATTTTATATCCTACTACATTGCTGAATTCATTTATTAATTCTACAGAGTCTTTAGGATATTGTGAGTAAGGATCATATCATGTGGAAATAAAAATAATTTAATTTCTTTTCTATTTGTATCCCACAATTCCAGCAAAGAAACAAAATGTGCAAATCCTGGCAGTGGAATCTGAAGTTATAGAGGTTATACAAATGGAGCTACAGAAGAAATAACTGCCTGAGAGGATACTGACCCTTTCACTGTTCCAGAGAATCTCAGTGAGCATCCAGAGGAACTTAAAGGAGGGAAACTCACAGGCATGAAGGAGGAAAGTGGTTGTGGTGAAGAGGATGAATATGTTCCAGAAGAAATGACAGCAAAAATTTCACATTTAAAGAACCTCTGTAGATATTTCACAACATTGACATCACAAAATGTAGAAACCTCTCCTTCAGAAGTGTTAGGAGCTGCTTTCTACTAGGAAGAGTATGAGGATTGCTAAAATGTAAAAAAGATGGTCATGCATGTATGAAGGGACCTAGGCAATACTGCCTATACTATTCCAATTGAGTATTTTTTTTTGTAAACAAAGTAATCAAATATGTTAGTATTCTAGCTAGTTTAAATTAGTGTTTGAAATAAATATTGGTTGTTGCTACTTTTAATTTTATTACTCATTTATAACTTATATTAAGAGAGTTTTAAACATTTGACAAAAATTTGATGTCATAGGACCATCATAATTTTTCTCCTTGATTTTTAAGATTATTCTGCATGGTTTCAGCTTGTAAGATCTTTTTAATGGTTTCAAACTATCATGCAAAGTGAAGACTGCCAGCATAAAAAATGTGTCCATGTAATTAAAATTTCCAGGCATCACCAAGTTGAATGGAAAGCTATGATCAATATCTGTTACATTTCCTATGCAGAGCTCTAGTGAAGGACTTCACCAACTGGAGAACACATTGAGAAAATCCTGAAAAAGAGTTTTGAAATTATTCAGTGGTTGATGAATGTTAGATACTTGTCACTATAGTAACTCTGTAGAAAGATACATACTATATCAAAAGTATTATTCTGGTAATATTCTGATACCAAAATTACTATTTAGGATAAGGCAATTAAAAATGGACTTGCTGAGGGGCTAGGGAGGGAACTGGAATGTAGGAAAATACTCAGCTTTAAACTTCACTAAAATGTGAGAATAGAAATGCCACTCTGGATTCTAATATTCCTTGTAGGGCAAAGCTACATGGATAGTGTCTTGCTCAGATGCTGTAAACCCAGGCAGAGCTGGGAGGAGGGAATGGCAGCCACACTTGATGTCCTGAGCTAATTGGCCAACTATTCCATCCTCTATTCAACCAGTGGTTCCAACCAACACTTACTACCATATAAGGTGCCTATACTTGTGGTCACAGTAATTGCTCAAGTATCTCTTTTGTCTTGGGAGAGTGTCTTGACCACATGGATCATGCCAGCTGCAATTATAGAAATACTCCAGGGTTGTTTAGATGCCACATTGGAACATCCAACAAATTCTTTGATAATTTTTACTCTTGACCAAATCCTGGGGAAAATGTTCCAATTTATTTTGTGGAAAGAGTGCATCTGAATATATTCAACTAGCTGATTGTGGTAGCCCTGGTTTATTGCTCTAGACAGCCCTGGCCTCACCTGTCTGTCCCTTTCCTCAGTCCCTGCCCATTTCTCCCTTTTCCTAGCCATGGTAGCCCCAAAGACAGCTTACACTGTCCCTGTGCCTGGGGGAGTTTAGTTGCTACAGCTTTGTTTTCTCCTGCCAGTGGCTGCTTCAGCTTTCCCATGGATATGGGCTGGGCTGCAGCGTGGTCTCCACAAATTGGTGGAGAAATAGAGTAGCAAAGTTGGTCCATATTCTGGCCCAACCAGAGACATGGGGACTCTTGCAACCATCCTTGAGGGACCAGAAAATGTGGTGAATGTGGGGAACAGAAAACACTGGCAATGAAGGAACTTTCACCAAAGAAAGGCAAGAAACAGAAAGGAGTCAGTGGCCATTTGCTGGCTCCTCTTTCCTCTCACTAGCTGTATCAGGGCACAGTGATTCTATGTTGTCACTCTGGAAACGGCCAGCAGGACTAAGCTACAGTGATGTGGAGTCCACTTGGTAACGTACTACATGAGCTACGTCTTCCCCCCTCTTTGTCCAGATCCATTTTCTCTCTCTCATATTTACTCCCCCAAGATTTCCTCAGTAAAGTAAGAACACTAAGATTTGCCTTGTGCTCTCTTTTCTAGGAACACAGGCAACCATCCTAGTGTTTCTGAAAGGGATCAACAACTGGTCTTAAACTACACTGGTAGCCCATAAGGCAGTAGCTTATGTTTTCACAAGTTATATTTCACAAGTTCCTTAGTCTGTTTAAAACAAAAAGCCAGCTGAACCAGAACTGAACAAATGACAAAACAACAACAACAACAACACACACACACGCAATACAGCATGTATTTAATAGATGTTACTTGGTGTATTATATAGTTCTACCAATCCCTTTCAAGAGTTTAAGATGGCACCATCTGCAAGGCAAGGTTGATTAGAAAAACTATCAGCACATGTAAATTATTGCAAAAATATCTATTACAAAAATAATATCACTACAAGTCTTCCAAAAGTTCCAGGCAGTGAATGCCCTGTCAAAATTTTTCATTCTGGTTCTTATTTTTTTCCCCATTCCTAGATGCATCATGTAAAGGTACAAGTTCCCAATGAGAAATGTAATTGTGTTGTATACCTAAAATGTACCAATAAAAGAATTTAACAAAAATTTTTTTTCATTCTGTTATAAAGTCATTAATAAAGTTAATAAGAATTATTTGTACAGGATTAGAATAGGGGAAGCTCGATCATTTTAGAAATGACATTTTAGAAAATTATTGCTTTTATTCCAGTGTGTATCTATTTTTCTTGAGTCTTAAGACCCCAGCAGGAGCTCTAAATTAACATTGAGGGAATTTCTTAAAGTAATTTTCACTGGAAACAAATCTTTTGCAGGACAGGAAAAGCAGTCAACCTGCCATCCTGTTGCACAAGCCAGCAAGGTGCCCAGGTTTAACCAGGTTGTTGTGCCCTGGATGGCAGGTTCTGTTTCCTGCTCCTGCCTGCTGGTCCCAAAACCATTAATCCTATTAATTTTGTATCAAAAGAGTGGGGGCAATCCTACAAATGAGTAAACACAGAGATCAAAGTGTAATCATACGAGCCCAGCAAATTGGATTTAGGTCTTCATTGAACAATCCTGTTTCAATTCAGCAATTTTATTATCAGTGTTACCGGAACAAATCACTTTATTAAACAAAAGGAGATTTTGTGGAGAAATTTCTTCTTGTGGGTAACATTCTAAGGCTCTCTAACATCAAAACAGCACTTACCCTCCTTGAGGGATTTCCTTAGGCAATTCAGCTAATTGCTGTGACAGGCCCATTCAAGCCTTCCATTTGCTAGGTGGCTGAATGTTTCATTCTAAGGGAAAGAAGCCCCTTTGATGCTCTTAGTGGAATTAATATTTTCAGTAAAGAGTTTGCTGACAAGTGGGTCTCTCTCTTTCACTTTTACACACACACATACACACACACACACACACACACATACAAAGGGCAGTGGAGTTCGAGGAAGCAGAACATTACAGAATAAGATAGTATTTATTTGTGTGGGTTGAAACAAGTTATTTGTTAGAATTTTTTTTTTGTGCAAGGGCCCTTAACCTATTAGAACAACTCGTCCGATCCATGGGCTGGAAAATGGACAGGATTCTAATGATGTCCCAGAATGAGGTTGCTTTCTAAGCTCCCTTCCTGGAAGGTAGGGCCTGGGCAATGAGAGCAGATAGAGGCGTGGAGGTGGAGTCTGACTACTCAATGTGGGGAGGCACCATGTGGAGGGAACCCAAAGCAGACAGGCAGACAGGCAGGCAGACAGACAGACAGATAGACAGACAGACAGATTCCCAGGGGGAAGGCAGGCACAGGAGCCAGGCAGGCTCAAAACATGGCTGTGCCATGGACACTGTGTTTAATTTTAGTTGACTTAAATTTAGATAGGTACACATGGCTCATGGCCATCAGTGTGAATGGCACAGATCTTAAGTGTGAGAACAAAGGGGTGTGAGCAGAGGTAAAAACTTCCCTCAAAGACAGGATCTTCAGGAAGGCTGGGCAGGAGGCAGTGAAATGATCAGGAAACAGGTGGAAAGAGATCAGGAAAAATGCAATGAGTCCCACAGTGAATCCCACATGTGGTGCCTGAAAAATATACTTTTCTGAATATTAAATATCATACTAAGGAGATGACCTGCCATTAGATTTTGGGACTTAACAAAATGAATATCCTTTAAAATGCTGCTTCAATGACAAAGTAAATGCTGGTCGACCAAGGCCATGGATCCTGGACATATGATGTGAACTTTATATAAAGTCAAAAAGTTATTTTATTTGTAAATCAGTAAATTTGATAAATTATGACTCAAACTTTACTTTGTTTCTCTCAATTATAAAATAGGGTGGTAATACTACCTTACAGAATTATCTCAAAATTAAATGCAATGAGGTAAGAGGAGAGTCTATAAAAATATTATGTATGTTTATGTTATTATTCCCAGTCTTCTACAGCACTAACAAGTACAGTTTTTCTTAAACTTACTGTGTAGGCTCTGTATAATCTCTATACACAGATTACTGTTTACTGGGCATAGCCATACAAGTGTGTACATATGGTCATCCACGGGAAATTTCCCCCCAGAAGTTTCAGATAGATATTAGGGAGAAAAAGCAATTGGATTTTAGTTATTTCCACTAGAGTGTGAATGCTTGATAGACTTCCATCACTTTTGCCAGTGATGTTTACTTGTTAATGCAAATGAACTGAGCCAGGCAGTAGGGAAAAGATGCAGTACTTTTCTTAAATCCCATCTTGAGTTCCTTTGTTTTTATTTCTTTTTATTTGTAAAGCTGGTCCTGAGAGGGAAGATGACATCAGTAGATTCTTTTAAGTTTTTCCAGAACTGGAAGGTAACTGGGTAGAAGAGCGATCTGTCCTGAGAGCCCCTAGAGGGGTTCTGAATGCATTATTAAGAGTGAGGCAGAGACTGGAATGGGAGAAAGGTAGGGTCATAGCTGCTATTCCCAGAGGTGCAGTGGAGAGGTGTCCACCATCTCCGTCCTGCACCACCACCCTAAGAGCCTGTGTCTAAAGCGGCACCTCCCGGAGAGCTGGTAAGGCTGGAGCCTCTAAGTTCTGGATCTGAGGTCTTTGAGAGATTTTTTTTTCTTAGAAAGCATTCAATTGCTTTTTTTTTATTCTTTTCATTCTTCTTAAAGGAATCAAAAAAACATAAAAGATAGGTTGGTAGATGGTGGCAAAATGATTTGAAACATTTTTTAAGTGTAACTGCTATATACATTATATTTTTCATTATTCTCTTTTTAAAAAATTAATTTTATTGGTACATTTTAGACACATATAATGATTGCATTCATCATTGGGAATTTGTACCTGTACATGATATATCTTGCTTCTTCTTTTTTTCCCATTTTCCTCCCTTTACTTCGACCACTCTTCCCCTCCTTATTTACAAAAGCTTTGTTTCCATTTTTCTTTCTATTCTCTTTTCTCTTTTCCCTTCCATCCTTTCCTCCTCCCCCTCCCTAGACCCTCTTTTCATTTGAACATATCCTTCCTACTTCACAATACCTGTTATACATTTTGATCCTTATTTACTCTTCCAGTTTTTCATACCAGAGAAACCATATGGTATTTAATCATGTGTGTCTGATTTATCTCACTTAAGAGTATGGTCTGAAACTCATCCCTTATGGCAAAGTAGTACTCCATTGTATAAAAAACCCCACATCTTTATCCATTCCTCCATTGATGAGCATTTGGGTTGCTGCCAAGATTTAACTATTACAAACTGTCCCGCTATAAACATGGGTGTGCATATATAGCCATGATATGATGCTTTTAATTCTTTCCAGGAGATACCAAGAAGGGGAATAGCTGGGTCAAATGGAACCTCTAGTTTTAGTTTTTTGAGGTATTTATACTGATTCCCAGAGTGGTTGCACAAGTCTACACTCCCACCAACAGTGGAAAAGGGTTCCTTTTTCCCCACAGCCCCTCCAACATTGGTTGTCAGTCAATGTCTTGATGATAGCCATTCTTTCTGGAGTGAGATGGAATCTCAGCATTGTTTTAATTTGCATCTCTCTAATAATCAGTGATGTTGAATATTTTTAAATATATTTATTTACCATTTCACTTTCTTCATCTGAGAAGTATCTATTCATTTCAGATGCCCATTTTTGGACTGGGTCTTTAAACTGGGGGGACTGATTTTTTTTTGAGTTCTTTATATATTCTAGATAGTAGTCCTTTGTTGAGGAACAGCTAGCAAATTTTTTTCCCACTCTGTGGGTTGTCTTTTCACTGTGCTAGTGAAAAGCTTTTTAATAAGATGAGATCTAAGTTGTTGATTCTCTGTGATATTTCCTATGTGATTGGGGTTTTGTTTATAAAGTCTGCCTATACTATCTCTTCAAGAGTTTTACCTATTCTATACTTCCAGCAGATTTAGTGTTTCTGTTTTAACATTTGGGTCTTTGATCCATTTCAATTTCAGTTTACTGTATAGCGAGAGATATGGGTTTAGTTTTAATCTTTGGCATGTGGAAAGACAGTTTTTCCAGCACAATTTATTAAAGAGGTTATCTTTTTTCCAGTGAAGGTGTTTGGTCCCTTTGTCAAAGATAAGTGTGTTTGGAATTGTTTTTGCATCTTCTAATCTATTCCAATGATCTTCAGATCTGTTTTTGTTTTGTTTTTACTAGTACCATGCTGTTTTTCAATTCAGGGATTGTGATGGCCCTGCCTTGCTTTTGTCCAGAATTGCTTTTGTTATTCTAGGTCTCTTCTGGTTTCAAATGAATTTTATGATTTTCTCTAATTCTGTGAGATAAGCTATTGGTATTTTGATTGGGATTTTATTAAATCTGTATAACAATTTAGGAAGCATGGCCACTTTCACTACATTGGTTCTGTCTTCCCAAGAACAAAGGATAGCTTCCCATTTTCTGATATCCTCTTTGATTTTCTTTTTCAGAATACTTAGTTTTCCAGGTACAGTCTTTTACTTCCTTTGTTAGATTAATTCCTAAGTATTTAATTTTTTGAATGCTATTGTGGTGTGGTATCCCTAATATCTCTATCAGAGAGTTTATTTGTGTACAAGAATGCTATTGATTTTAGTGTTGACTTTGTGTCCAGCTATGCTACTGAATTTGATTATTAAATCTAGAAGTCTTTTGGTGGAGATTTTGTGGTCTTCCATGTAGAGTGTCATGTTATCTGCAAATAATGATAATTTAACTTCTTCCTTTCCCATCCTTACTCCTTTTATTTCTTTCTCTTGTCTAATTGCTCTGGAGAATGGTTCCAGAACTATATTGAATAGGAGTGGTGATAGTGGATATCCTTGTCTTGTTCCTGATTTTAGAATGAAAGCTTTCAGTTTTTGTCCACTTAGTATGATGTTGGTTATTGGTTTGTCATTGATGGCTTTTATCAGATGGAGATACAGACAATGTATTCCACTTTTCTGTAGCTTCTTTTTTTCATGACTTGGTGCAGTACTTTCTCAAATGCTTTTTCTGCATCTATTGAGATGATCATGTTGTTTTTGTTGTTGGCTCTGTAAATATGATGTATTACATTTATTGGTTTGCATATGTTGAGCCATACCTGCATCCCTGGGATGAACCTTCTCGGTCATGGTGTATAATCATCTCTCTCTCCTTTTTTTTTTTTTTTTTGGTACCAGGGATTGAATTTGGGACCTTGCGCTTGCGAGGCAGGTGGCAGAACCACTGAGCTAAATCCCCGGCCCCTAATTTTCTTAATGATTTGCTGCATTCTGTTTGCCAGTATCTTATTGAGAATTTTTGCATGTATGTTCATTAGGGAGATTGGCTTATAGTTCTCCTTTTTGGTTGGATCTTTCTTTGGTTTTGTTATCAGGGTAGTCCTTACTTCCAGGAATGAATTTTGGAGTATTACTTCCCTTTCAATTTCATTAAGGAGTTTGAGAAGTAGCAGCATTAGGTCCTCTGTAAATTTCTTGTTGAATTCAGCAGAGAATCCATCAGGACCTGGGTTTTTTTTTATTGATAGGCTTTTAATTGCATCTTCAATTTCATTGACTCTTATTGGGTTATTTAGAATTTTTATATCTTCTTGATTCAGCTTTGGTAATTCATATATATCTAGGAATCTGTTCATTTCTTCTGTGTTTTCCATCTTACTAGTATATAGGTTTTTGAAGTAGGTGTCAATGAACTTTTAGATTTCTGCACGATCTGTTGTGATTTCACCCTTTTCATTCCTAATTGCATGGATTTGAATCTTTTCTTTCCTTGTTGGAATAAGATTTGCTAAGGGTTTGTCAGTCTTATTTAGTCTGTCAAAGAACCAATGCTTTGATTAATTGATTCTTTATATTGTTTTCTTAGTCTTGGCTGCATTAATTTTTGCTCTATTCTTTATAATTTCCTCCCTCATTTAAGACTGATTTGCTCTTCTTTTTCTAGAAGCTTGAAGTTCCACATTAGGTTATTTATTTGAGCTCATTCTGTTTTTCTGATGTGGAAATTTACTGCTATATATTTCCCTCATAAGGCTGCTTTCATTGGATTCCATAAGTTCTGGTATGTTCTATTGGCATTATTGTTTAATTGTAGAAACTGTCTCATTTCTTCTTTAATTTCATCTGTGATCCATTGGTTGTTCAATAGGTGTTTTTAAATTCTCTTTTTTTAAAATTTTATTTATTGATACATTTTAGGTATACTATATAATGGCATTCATCAATGGAAATTTGCACCTTTACATAATTCCTCTTGGTTCCTATTTTTTCCCTCTTCCCCTGCCCTCCCCTCAACCCCTCCATTCCTCCCTATTTACAAAGACTTTGTTTCCATTTTTTCATTTTCTCATATTAATTCCATTTCCTTCTTTCTTTTCCCCTCCCCCTCCTACTTCCCCCTCCCCTTTGCCCTTTTTCTTCCTATTTCACACTATCTATTATACCTTTTAGTCCTTATTTACACTTTCAGTTTCTCACACTAGAGAAACTATTCGGTATTTACACATGGATGTTCTATTTATTTCACTTAAGAGTATCACCTCAATGTGAATCCATTTGGCTACAAATGTCTCTAATTTCTCATTTTTTATGGCTGAGTAGTACTCCATTTTATTAAAAAAACCCCCATATTTTCTTTATCCAGTCTCCAGTTGATGGGTATTTGGGCTGTTTCCAAGTTTTAGCTATTATAAACTGTGCTGCTATGAACATGGGT
>NW_004624900.1:1464344-1496969 GCF_000247695.1 Heterocephalus glaber | reverse complement strand
GTTGTTTCTGCATCTTCTAATCTGTTCCACTGGTCCTCAAGTCCATTTCTTCAGCAGTACCATGCTGTTTTTATCACACTAGCTTTGTAGTATAGTTTCAAGTTGGGGGTTGTAATACCCCCTGCCGTGTCTCTGTTACCTAGAATTGCTTTTGCCACTCTGGGTCTCTTCCTGTTACAGATGAATTTTTGGATTGTTTCCTCAGGGTCTGTGAAGTATGCTGCTGTGATTTCAATTGGAATTGCATTGAATCTATATAGCAATTGTGGAAGTATGGCCATTTTCACTATGTTGATCTTTCCTACCCAGAAGCAAGGAATGTCATTCCATTTTCTGATATCATCTTTGATCTCTCTTTTCAGAGTGCTATAGTTTTCCGAGAAGAGGTGTTTTATTTCTTTTGTTAGGTTGATTCCTAGGTATTTCAGTTTTTTAGATGCTATTGTGAAAGGAATTGTTTGCTCTATTTCTCTCTCAGTGAGTCTGTTGTTCATGTAGAGGAAAGCTATTGATTTTTGTGTGTTGACCTTGTAGCTATCCAGCACCATTTATTAAAGAGGCTACCTTTCTTCCAGTGAGGGTGTTTGGCTACTTTGATGAAGATGATGTGGCTGAGTGTGTCTGCTGTTGTTTCTGCACCTTCTAATCTGTTCCACTGGTCCTCAGGTCTGTTTCTTCAGCAGTACCATGATGTTTTTGTCACACTAGCTTTGTATTATAGTTTCAAGTTGGTGGTTGTGATACCCTCTTCATGTCTCTGTTACCTAGAATTGCTGTTGCTATTCTGGGTCTCTTCTTGTTCCAAATGAATTTTTGGATTGTTTTCTCAAGGTCCATGAAGTATGCTGCTGGGATTTCAATTGGAATTGCATTGAATCTATATAGCAATTGTGGAAGTATGGCCATTTTCACTATGTTGATCTTTCCTACCCAGGAGCAAGGGATGTCTTTCCATTTCTTGTTATCATCTTTGATCTCTCTTTTCAGAGTGCTATAATTTTCAGAGAAGAGGTCTTTGATTTCTTTTATTAGGTTGATTTCCAGGTATTTCAGTTTTTTGGATCCTATTGTGAAAGGAATTGTTTGCCCTATTTCTGTCTCAGTGAGTCTGTTGTTTGTGTAGAGGAAAGCTATTGATTTTTGTGCATTGACCTTGTATCCAGCTACTTTACTGAATTTAGTTATAAAGTTTAGAAGACTTTTGGTGGCATTCTTGGGGTCTTCTCTATAGAGTATCATGTGATTTGCAAATAACAACAATTTGACTTCTTCATTTCCTATTTTTATTCCTTTTATTTCTTTCTCTTGTCTAATTGCCTTGGCTAATGTTTCCAAAACTATATTGAACAGGAGTGGTGATAGTGCACATTCTTTTCTTGTTCCTGATTTTAGTGTGAAGGATTTCAGGTTTTGACCATTTAGTATGATATTGGCTGTTGGGTTTTCATAGATGGCTTTTATCAGATTGAGGTAGAGACCATCTATTCCAATTTTTTGTAGGGTTTTTATCAAAAATGCATACTGGATTTGGTCAAATGCTTTTTCTGCATCAATTGAGATGATCATATGGTTTTTGTCCTTGGCTCTATTGATATAGTGTATTACATTGATTGATTTGCATATGTTGAACCATCCTTGAATCCCTGGGAGAAATCCCACCTGGTCAGGGTGTATGATTTTCTTGATGATCTTCTGCATTCTATTTGCCAATATCTTATTAAGGATTTTTGCATCTATGTTCATTAGTGAGATTGTTCTATAGTTCTCTTTTTCAGTTGGGTCTTTCTCTGCTTTGGGGATCAAGGTGATGCTTGCTTCTAGGAATGAATTCGGGAATATTGCTTCCCTTTCAATTTCATTGAAGAGTTTCAACAGCAGTGGCAGTATTTCCTCTCTAAATATCTTGTAGAATTCAGCAGTGAAACCATCAGGACCTGGGCTTTTCTTAGTTGGTAAGTTTTTAATTATGTTTTCAATTTCATTGATATTTGGTTGTTTAGAATTTTTAGGTCTTCCTCCTTCAACTCTGGTAATTCATACGTGCCTAGGAATCTGTCCATTTCTTCTGTGTTTTCCACCTTAATGGCATGTAGGTTCTGGAAGTAGGTATTGATGATCCTTTGGATTTCTGCTGGCTCCATTGTAATTTCATCCTTTTCATTCCTAATTGCATGGATTTGGGCCTTTTCCTTCCTTTTCCTTGTTAGTTTGAGTAAGGATTTGTCAAGTTTGTTTATTCTTTCAAAGAACCAACTCTTGGCTTCATTGATTTTTTTTGTATCATTCTCTTAGTCTCCATTGCATTGATTTCTGCTCTAATCTTAATAATTTCCTCCTTGTATGAGCTCTGGGGTTGTCCTGGTCTTCTTTTTCTAGAAGCTTTAGGTTCAGCATCAGGTTAACTGGGCTTGCTCTGTTTTCCTAATATGAGTATTCACTGCTATGAATTTTCCTCATAAGACTGCTTTCATTGTGTCCCATAGATTCCAATATGTTGTATTGTCATTGTCATTTAATCATAGGAACTGTCTGATTGCTTCTTTAATTTCCTCTGTGACCCATTGGTTATTGAGAAATGTGTTGTTCAATTTCCATGTGTTTATGAAATATTTGCACTTTCTTTTACTTTTGATCTCCAATTTCATCACACTATGGTCTGATAATATACAGGGGATTGCTTTAATTTCTTTGCACTTACCTAAATATGTTCTATGAGTGAGTACATGGTCTATTTTGGAGAGCAATTCGTGTGTAGCTGAAAAGAATGTATATTCAGATTTTGTCAGGTGGAACTCTCTGTAAACATTTGTTAAGTCCATTTGTTCAAGAGTTTGATTGAGTTCTAGTATTTTGTTGCTAATTTTTTGTCTAGTTGATCTATCTGTTGGTGACAGTGGGGTATTGAGGTCCCCCACTACTATTGTATTAGTGCTTATATGATTTTTCATGTCCATTACTATTTGTTTTATGTAGTTGGTGTTTGGTGTGTAGTGTTTGGTGTGTAGATATTTATGATTGTCATCCCTTTCTCTTGGATTACTCCCTTTACAAGGATGTAGTGTCATTCTTTGTTTGTCTTAATGAGTGTTAGGTTGAAATCCACCTGATCTGCAAAGAGGAGAACTACTCCTGCTTTTTTTCAGGTTCCTGTTACATGGAGCATTGTTTTCCACCCTTTAACTTTTAGTCTATGAGTTTCTTTTTGAATTAAGTATGTATCTCATTCACAGCCTATTGTTGGATATTGCTTCTTGACCCATTGTGCCCATCTATTTCTTATGATTGGTGAGTTGAGACCATTAACATTGATGGTTATAACTGATACGTATTGATTTATCATTGTCATGACTTTTTCTTTTTGTTGGATTCTCTGCCTTTGCTTTTAATTTCTTGTTGTCCTGGTGGATTCATTCTGCTGGTCTTCCTGGAATTGTGGTCCTCATTGTCTTTTCCTAGGATTTTGTCTAAAGTTTTTTGGCATACTGGTTCAGTATTCATGAAGTTCCTAAGGTACTCTTTGTCACGAAAGTATCTTATTTCTCCATGAATTTTGAAAGATAATTTTCCAGGATACATCAGTCTGGGTTGGAGGCTGTTTTCCTTTAGGGCTTGTAGTACTTCACTCCAAGCTCTTCTTGCCTTGAAGGTTTGTTTTGAGAAGTCTGCTGTGATTCTGATGGGCTTTCCTTTTTATGTGATTTATCTCTTTTCTCTAACTGTTTGTAGAACTTTGTTCTTATGTTGGGTTTCTGGAATCTTAACAATTATTTGCCTATGTGTACATTTTTTTTGGTCAAGGCTAGTTGGAATCCTATGTGTCTCACTTATCTGTATGTCAAGTTCTTTTCTCCTGCTTGGGATGTTTTCTGCTAGCACTTCTGTGAACAGTTTTTTTTATGTCATCTGCTCTCTCTCCTGTTTCTTCATTGACTCCAATCAGTCTTATGTTATTCTTCTTTGAGTCATCTAGCAGCTGCTGCATTGATTTCTCATGCTCCCTTACAATTTTAAAGCAAGTTTTCTTTTCTTGATCACTATTTGCAATCTTATCTTCTATATCTGAAATTCTGTCCTCACATTGGCTCCTTCTGCTGTGTAGACTTTCAGTGGAATTTTTAATCTCCTGGAAATCTGTTTGTATCTGTTTTATGGATTCCATTTGTTTCCTATGTTGGGATTACATCATGTTCCTTAGCTCCTCTATTTTTTTTATCTGTGTCTTCTCTAGATTTATTAATCATGTCATGCACTATGTGCACAATCTCTACTGATATGTGAGAAATTATTTCTTTCCCTTTTTCCAGATCCTTTTTGTTGCTACTTCAGGGTGTCCAGGTGGTTGAGTATCTGAGTTTTCCATCTCATTTCCTTTTGGCGTTGCTGTAGGTGATGTAGAAGTCTGGTTCTGAGGCTTGTTTACTTGTCTTCTCATTCCACCAGGTTTGGCGGGTGCTGCTGGTGCCCGCGTGGCTCCCCTCCTCTGTTCTGAGAGAGTGGATAGGTTGGCCCGGAAGCCCCCTACTCTGCATTGGGAGCTGTGACACATTGACCTGGAAGCCTCCTCTGCACTGGGAGCTGTAGCACATCGACCTCAAAGCCTCCTCTGTGCTGGGAGTGCATATAGGCTGGCCAGGAAGCCTCTAACTCTGCACTGGTAGCTGTAGCACATTGACCAGGAAGCCTCCTCTGCACTGGGAGCTGTGGCATGTCCTAAATTTTCATTATGCATGCAAAGTTTTTCTAGTTTCTTTTGGCATTGACTTCCAAATTCAT
This sequence comes from Heterocephalus glaber, assembly GCF_000247695.1. Next base: position 1,492,196 of record NW_004624900.1, on the reverse strand, counting down.
TGCACTCAGGTCTGATAATATGCATGGGATAATTTGAATTCCTTTGCATTTACTTAAGCATTTTCTATGAGCTAGTATGTGGCTTATTTTGGAGAACATCTTGTGTGCAGCTGAGGAGAATATGTATTCTGATGTGGGTAGAATACTGTATAGATATTTACTAAGTCCAGTCCTTCAAGTTTGGTTCAGTTCTGATATTTCTTTGTTGATTTTTTACATCTAGTTGATCAGTCTATTTGTGACAGAGGGGTATTGAGGTCCCCCATTACAACTGTATTAGTATTTGTTTGATTTTTCTTGTCCATTAATATTTGTTTTATGTAGTTGGGTGTGCTGGTATTTGGTGCATATATATTTATTTATATGTATCTCTTGGATTATTCCCTTAAAATTGGTATAGTGACCTTCTTTGTCTCTCTTGATCAGTTTTGGCTTGAAATCCACTTTGTCTGCAAATACAGTAGCTACTCCTGCTTTTTTTCCAGGTTCCTGTCAAATGTAATATTGTTTTCTGTCTTTTGACTTTCAATCTATGAATTTCTTTTTGAGTTAAATTTGTTTCTTGTATGCAGAACATTGTTGGATCTTATTTCTTGATCTGTTCTGCCAGTTTGTTTCTTTTGATTGGTGAAACATTTACATTGATGGCCATAGCTGATAGGTATTGATTTATCCTTGTTATGTTATTTTCATGTTATTGGTTCCCTTTCTTTCCCCTCTGTTTAATTACTTGCCTTGCCTGGTGGATTAATTCTGTTAGAGTTCATGGAATTGTAGTCTTCATTATTTCTTACTAGATTGTCCTTCAGAACATTTTTCAGTGCTGGTTTGGTGGTCATGAATTTCTTTAGGTGTTCTTTGTCATGGAAGTATCTTATTTCTCCATCAATTTTGAAAGATAGTTTTGTGAAATACATCAATCTTGGTTGGAGGTTGTTTTCTTTTAGGGTTTGAAATGCTTTACTCCAAGCTCTTCTTGACTTCAGGGTTTGTACTGGGAAATCTGCTGTGATTCTGATGGGCTTTCCTTTATAGGTGATTTATTTCTTTTCTCTAACAGTTTTTAATATTCTGTTCTTGTGTTGAATTTCTGTAATCTTGATTTTTATATGCCTTGGGGAAGATTATTTTTTGATTATGTAATTGGAGTTTTATATGCCTCACTTATCTGTTTGTCAAATTCTTTTTCCATGCTTGGGAAATTTTCTGGTATCACTTTTTTGAAGACTTTTTTATGTTGTTTGTGTTATCTCCTGCCTTTTCATTGACTGATCAATCTTATGTTATTCTTCTTTGCATTATCTAGCAGCTGTTGGATTGGATTGATTTTTCGTGATCCCTTGCTATTTTTAAGAAATCTTTCTTTTCATAATTACTAACCACAATCTTGTCTTCTAGATCTGATATTTTGTCCTCAGATTGGCTCATTTTGCCATGCATACTTTCAATAGAATTTTTAATCTCCTGGATACCTGACTGAATCTGCTTCATGGATTCCATTTCTTTCATATGTTGGGAATTCATGGTTTCCACTGTTTTCTTAAGCTCTTCTTTTTTAAAAAATGTATGTCTAATGTAGATTCACTAATCATATTCTTAGTATGATTCATACTTTAGGTTCACTGTGCCTCTGCATTCAGGAAATGGGCAAGAAATTATAGTACTTTCAAATGCTCTACTGTTGGGAATTGTCACATAGTTTCCAGGTTTTCACAAAGGAAATGGAATTAAAATGAAGGTCATTGTTAAATTGAAACAAAATTTACTCCTTTTGTACATCATCAGCTACTAATTAATGAGACTCTCCTGAGTCCTGAACAATGCTGTAGATTAGGGGCTCCTGTGGGCAATCACACTTAGATTAGAACTCACAAAAAGCCCACTCTCCCTGAGGTGGCTGGGGAGTGGCCCAGGGTCTGCCAAGCCTGTTATTGATGATTTATTTAAAGATAGTTTTAGAGTATTTCCTTCTTTACAATGAAGAGTTTTCTGTGTGTATTTCAGTAGACATTTAAAATCCCATCCATAATCTTTTTGAAATCTTTCCCTCATTCAAATGACTTGGCTTATGAGCTAGCTGGCACCAGAGTCTCTGGTTTGGAAGGAAACACTGTGAGAAAAAACAATTAAACAGAGACAAGTGGGTCACTTGGGAGGAACACTGGCCTGGCTAGGAGGGAGTCATGGATTCGGGGACGCAGAGCCTGAGACCTGGGAGAGAGACTGGGTTTTCACATCCTTGCCTTTTGTCCTTTCTTTGGAGTACTCCCAGGATTTACAAAGGCAGGGACTTGTCCTGGGAATCTGAAATTGAACCTCTTAATTTACTTTTATTTTTCTCATTTTTGTTTAACTGTTTTTATACATGTTTTTTGTGCTTGGGTCTAATTTTTTAAAAAACTTTTCCTTTGTTTTCTCTCCTTTGTCTTGGTATTCTAAAACAAAGTTCTGAAGTTATTGTTCTAGTTTGATTTTGAGGGCTGGTGATGTGGCTCAGCTCTTGAGCACTTGCTAGCATACGCAAGGCCTTGGACTCCATCCTCAACACCTAGAAGAAAAAAAATACAGTTTCTTATTGATAATCTTAAAAGGTAGCTGAGGAGGTTTACAGAGTTTTCTTCTCCCCTTAGTTGCAGCTTATCCCCAACGTGGCTTTAAATCTATCAATCCCATAAACTGAAACCAGGGATACCCAGTTAGCAGATGTGTCCTACTTCAGGTGTTCTGAGTTCAGAAAAAGCTCCCAAGTCAAAGCATTGTAGGTAGTGTTGTTACTATTTTCTTGACTTCTTCCTATCCATGCACCTTCCACTGCCACATTAAGGAGAGTCTGGAAGAAGAGGGAGGCCAGGGTGTCAAGAGCTGGGAACACAAAGGAAGCCTGGGGGTTGTTCGCCAACATTGGTGTGCATGGGAGGGGAGCTGAGGCTGGGGAGACCAGGGCTGAAGGCTCCCCATGGGAGGCTTCTGGAGACCTGAATGAGCCCAGTGACAAGATGAGTGGAGGACAGGAGAGTTAGTATTTAAAAAAAAATTAAATGGGCTCAGTAATAGTTTGAATGAAGGGACTGGAGTAAAAGGCGACATCTATGATTTTCCCTGTGTAGCAGGTAGCTTCCTGTACGGGGAAGAGTTACCAACCAGCGACTTGCTGAGCACCCATGGTGCATTTAATATTGTGTTCAAAGTGTCAGGGAGTGTAGAAGAAGGCAGGGATGATCTGCTTTCTGTCACAAGACAAGGTCGTGTAGCTGGGACAGTGAAACAATCTGTGCACGAGGAAGCATACAGTAATAATGAAAATAATCACAGCAGTCTCTGTGTACTGAGGAGAATATGGGATGAGTCCATTCTGGAGGACTTTCTATTCATTTGTCATATTCACCACATAGACCTATGACAGCAACATGATCTAAAATTAAAATCCAAGTCCAGGTGTGATAGTGCATGACTATAACCCCAACAGTTAGGAGGACGAGGCAGGGAAGGAGGATTGAGAGTTTTAGATCAGCTTGGGCTACATCGTGAGACCCTTCTCAAAAAACAAAACAAAATGCCCCAACAAACAAACAAAAATGAAAAGAATTAATAAAATAATCATAACTAAGTTTGCCTGAGAGGTGCACCTGAGATTGCCAGAGAATAATGCATAAATTACAAAAGAGGAAGGGAGACTTTGAGACAGGTTCCTTATCTAAGGGGCACAGTAAGTAAGTCTCCGTGAGGAACTGGGACACAGCCCTAGGCCTGCTTGGCTCCAAAGACAAACTTGTGATTATGTAATACAGTGCTAATTGTCTGGATCAAGAAGGAAAATCCCTATACTTATTCCTAACATACAGACATCTGACATATTTTTTTTGGTACTGGGGATCGAACTTGGGATCTCCTGCTTGTGAGGCAGGCGGCAGAACTACTGAGCTAAATCCCCAGCCCTCATCTGACATTTTTATAAAGGTGAACCCCAAGTCCCCAGATTCACATCCAGTGGCATTTTATTCATGGACAAGCATTGGACCTGCAGCTCTGGGTTGTCTGTTGACTCCCAAGGCATTGTGCTTCTCTGTGGGCACAGTAGTCGCTAGAAGACCCTTGTTTAGGTGCACCAGCTATGAGAACTACTGGGACTATCTGTTTGCTATGAAGCACAGGTTGTGGTGTTGAAAGTAAAGCACTGTCAAGGTAAATCAGAGAGAAGGCCTGGGGATTTAGCTCAGTGGCACCATCACACCTGCCTCACATGTGCAAGGTCATGAGTTCTATCCCTGGTACCAAAAAAACAAAGGTAAATCGGGGAAAAAATCCAGAACTGAACACTGTTGGAAAGTATCTTAAGGAGCCTGTGCTTCTGAGATTTTTCCTTGGAATGCTGTAAAGAAACACTTTTAAAGACATGTTTAAAAGGCCTCAGCACCCTCCACAAGCCACATGTGGAAATGCTCACAACCGGCTAGCAGAAGGCAGCAAGTGGATTCCCATGGCAAATCCATAGGTTCCATGGGCTTCTGAGCTTCCCTTTTGTGTATGACATGGAGTAAACTTTCTGAAGAGTTAATATAAATCCTTAAGTTCTCATTTACCATCTACATGATCGATTCTGGATAAATAGCCTGCATGCAAAAGACTCTGTTCCAGTCTAGTTCGGAGCTCTTCCAACAGGTCCATTCAATTTGAGGGTTTCCAGTCCATTCTTAAATTGTTTAATTCCAAAGGCAAATCTTTTAAAGTCATGCTCCCATCTCCTTCCCTCTACACAAGCAAACTGCACTACAAAAGCAGAGGCCTCCCTTGGCCCTGTTTACTTAGACTGCAAACCCTATTCAAGCCAGCAATGTCAGATTAAAGGAAGAAAGGGGAGAGAAATCAAAGCCTTAAACTGCACATAAAAGGCAATCGCTGGCAACCAATCTGTTCAACTTCCAACTATTTGCACTGTATGAATAAAGGTCAATCTGTTATTGGCACCCAAATGTTAATGTTCTTATGAGAGTTTAAGCTGCTTTAACAGCTGAATAAGTGAGACCCAGCTACAGGGCCACACCTAATCACGCAGGTCCAGCTGGGACTTTGGGGCAGAGGTGCTGAGTACGAGTGTGAAGGGTGGGCTGGGGGGAGCTGGGCACTTGTTTAGTGGGGAGCACTGCAGGGGGAAAGATGAAGTTCCTTGCATCTTTCCTACAGGAAACTCAAGGCGAAATGTCCAGATGTCCTTTCCTTCCCATCTGTTTTGCTGATCACTTGCTGATACGGCAGCCATGCCTGCCCTAGACCTTTACAGCTTTATGGCACTAACTATTACTCAGTATGTACCTGATTTTTCTCTTAAAAACAGTACCTGCAAATATTTATTAGCCCCTTCATCAGCGTTCTCTGGCTGGCAGTGATTACGGAAACCTCCCGATGTCCCATGGCTGGAGTTGCCTGTCTCCTATTCAGGCTACAGCCTCACTTGCAGGTGCGAGCTTTTGGGTCAGAGCCAGTAGATACATGATGACATGCAAACCGACAAACAAAACTCAACTTGGTAAGGTGAGTGATAGTCATAAAAGCATCCTTTTCTCTTCCAACACATTCTCAGAAAAGGGCTAGCATATGGACTTTCAAATGGCATGCACAGGCAGAAAATAAGTGCACACAACTCAAGTGGTGATTTATTGTGCCCTCTGAATTATTTTATTCTGATGGGGTCAACATATGACCCGAAGACAGGTTTGGTTTTGTTCTCTTGTATGTGAGACCCTAGGCTCTGTGCTCTGCTCTCTTCCTATGGAAATGTCTCATATCTCTATGGGCCTCGTTTTCTTTCTCTGTAAAATGATCATTCCTTTTAAACCCCCATTCAAGTCAGCTGTTCTTGTTTAGCTAGCTTCTTCACCTATAACAGTGGGATATGTTATTGTAAAGCCAAAGAAAATAGCTTATTTGAAGAGAATTGTTAAAAACTAAAATGACCACACATGTAGGCATAATTATGACCATTGGGGCTGTTGTGAAACATGTAGGGCAGCCTCAGGGCTGGTGCTGGGAGGGACCAAGCACTGTGTAAGCAGAAGCAAACTGCTCGTATCCTCCTTAGTCCCCCAAGCCTGTCTGAGATAGTTCTCTCTGCTTGGCACATCCTTCCCCCAATTCCAACAATCTACTATAAGCCACTCGGACACACCAAGTTGTTGGGACTATCCCTACATCTCAGTTCTGCCATTACCCTTTATTCTGCAGCTCCATACATTCTTTGATGGATTACCACTGTTTCTGCACATTTCTGTCTTCTCCATGAGGCAAGAAACTCTTTGAAGTCTGAAACAATGTCCTTATATCCCCTACCATGCCTGGGATATCCTAGAACAAGCAGTAGCTAGGCAATGTCTCTTTGCTGCACAGAATTCAAATGATGCTTGTTCCCCCTATTTTTCAAATCAACTGATTTATTTCCCAAATAATTAATAGACTCAAATGTAATAATTGTCATGGGTACAAATTAACTTGTGAGAAGTAATTCTCCTTCTCATTCTCTTCTCTGGGTCATTCATTTCTCCTCCTAGCAAGCAACTGCTACTATTACTAATTTCTTTCTTTATTTTATCCTCCTTCTAGGACATAGCTACCAAAACTGGGAAGACATTTGAAAGTAGTTTGAGTGTCAAAAAATTTAGAGTCTCACAAAAGATGAAGAATCATTCTTGAGAAACAATACTTTTCTAGGCCAGGTGACAGCTGCCTGGATTCAGAAATTTCAGATTCTCATGGAGTGGAAAGTTGTTATTGGCTAGCGGTGTCTTGTTGAGTAAGACTCTTAACCTTGTCTAGGCTACTGGGCTCATGTTGAACAAATCTCCCATCTCTACAGCTCTCTGATTCTTATTTATAAAAGAGCAATTTCACAAAATTAGAGAAGCAGCATTTGAGAAAATGAATTCGATATTAGCATTTTCAATCAGGAACGTAACCTTTGAGCTGGTGAAGTAGCTTTGCCAAATCAATCTATTTAGGAAATTAAAAATAAAATTAGGCACATTTATTGCAAATTAAAGTGAAATGGAATTGAACATTTCTAATGGGTGCCAGAAGAGAAATGTCCCATTGAGATCACTGTGCCAAAGAGGGGCTGGAGCCAGGCTGGAGTGTGGAGTGCTTCTGCTGGAGAAGGTTGTGCTCTTGCCTCCTCAGGTGGCCTCGGGTAGGGGTAAAGGCAGGGAGGGCTGTGTGAGCTGTAGACCTGCGTGTGTGTGTCTTTTATGTCTGGAGGTGTTGAGTCAGCCAACGTCCTGGCAGGTAACAGGCCCCAGACTCAAACTGGGTAATAGGAAGAGAGTTTAATAATGGCCTACATGGACAAAGAGCTGGACACAATTTTTGAAAATACAAAAGGGAATGGCCTAGTATCCTGAGTTCAGTAGGTGGGGAGGTGTAATCACTTATCCTCTGGCCTGTGGCGGCAAGAAGGAGGAGAGGAGACAGGACCTGGAGAAGACAGCTGTACAGAGAGGCCTCCCGATGAGAATTGTGGCCTGCAGCTGCCCCTACCCACCTGAGCAACTCCAGGTTGGCCTTTGGGGTCCCCGGGGAGGCCTCTCTGCCAAGGCTGCACCAGTTCATCAGGCTGGTGAGCACAGAGTGTGCTTGGACACATAAGAATCATGTGATGATTTCCACCGCAGCAGGTCTCACAGTCTTTTGTTGTTGCCTCTCTTCTGTCTCACACATAGGTCTGTGTGCTTCCTGAGGGCATAAAGTCAAACTTGCTAGACTTGTTCCCCTCCTGTCTAGCCAAATGTTTGTGGAATGACAGGAAGGAAAGAAGCAGCCTGGGGACTTGGAGCACAGCTACAGGCAGTTCTCAGTGTATCTAGAGAAGCAGAAAAAGGCTAGATATCAGTTTCCTTGAAGCCATGATCACAAACTGGAAATATATCTTGCAAGCTGTCTATGAAAAATCTGGAAGCCTCCAGATCATCAGTCCATCAGCTACTGAATTTACATGTTGTCCAAAGTCCAGGCAATGAAACTGCAAACACCATTGCTTGAGGTCTTCTGTCTAGAGGCAACTGTGAGGAGATGATCAGCTCAGGATGGAAGAGTGTGCTCATGATTTCCGTCAGGGCACTGTTTACAAAAGAAAAAATTAAAAGTACTAACAGTCTCTCGATAGCAGATTTACTAATTAGATTACAGTACTTATATGCAATGAAATGTACACAGCCATAAAACTCAACAAGGTAGAAAGATAGTATTATAAAAGATTATATTGCGAAAAAGCAAGATACCTACTTATATAATCACTTTGATCATATTGTTGAAAAAAGTTATATTGCACCTCTCCGTCCGTTACTTTCCTCATTTGTGAGCTGCATTTACTTGTCAAGATTGTTCTAAGAAGTACATGCAATGTCCAAGACTTTTTTCACGTGGTAAGAACACAGTATGTGTTAGTGTCATCAATTTATTATTTTTATCGATCTATGTGCAAAGAAGGATATAGGAAAGGATATTTGCAAAATATTTCTGGTAATTATTGTTGCACACTTTCTTGTGTATATATTTTAAAAATTCACAACTATTTATTAATTTTGCAGTCATATAATGTTATTAGAAAAACAAGACTTTTATTTTAATTCAGCCTGTACAGTGTATTCCTCTTGGTATTTGAAAAAGTAACTGGATGCTGCTGAACTTTATTTTCCCTATTCATAAAACTTTTCCCTATTTATAAAAGAAAATATTCATTTCTTTTCTACCTATAAAGGTTTGCCGCAGAGCAAATGAGTTATTGAAATTCTGTTTTTGGAACACAGCAAAATACTAGACAAATATTAAATATTACTGTTGTTATTTTTAATAACGTAACTGAAACCATTTACTTTCAATTTTCTCTCCTCATTCGAATGTTTTGTGGAAAGACAGAAGCTTTATGAAACGCGGCCTCGCGAAGACCTTCAATCTCGGTTCTGCTTATGGCAGCCCTGATCTGTTCCCCCCTCCAGATGTAACCGAGAACTCTCAGCCACCAAGTCACTCGCAGGGCAGGCCACTTCCCTAGCTCACCTTCGCTCTGGCTTATTTTCCCTGCTCATGGAGATCCCTGGTGTCTGTTCAGAGCACGTGAGCCTGTCCTCGCGGCGTGGGGATTGTCCGTTTCCACTCGCGCTGCTGCCTGGCGGAGCTCATGGCAGCGGTGTGAGGGGCGAGGCTGGGAGCCGCGGGATTGGAGAGGAACCTGGGGCGGGTAATATTTACTGTGGCATCCGACACACCATCTGCTTTCTCCCCACTCACGGAGAGGCAGACGCCTCGGGGAGAATGTTCACGGCGAGCTAACGCTTTCGCGGAGCAAATCTGAAGGAGGGCTTTATTCGCGGAGCTGTCCAGCCTGCAAGCGCCCGTCACCAGTCCAGCCAAGTGACTTGCTAGCGAAGGCACCTGTGGTCTGGGATGGGGTAGCGTTACCAGGAGGGACGAGAAGGAAAAAGCACGCACCAAACCAGCCAGCTGGCTGCAGGCCGGGCCCCGAGACCCGCGGGAGTGTCCCCTGTGTGCCCCGTGCGCCCCGACGCTTGGCGACGCCCCGCGCGGCTGCAGAGGACTAAGCTCGTCCTGCGATACCTTTGAAATGTGATTTAAAATGTTTCTTTTGAGAGCCGGGAGCATGAAGAGGGCGGTAGCTGAGAACTAACGTCGTTTGAGAGGTGCAAGCGTGCTTGGCTAAGCGGGGCCGGACAGGCCTGGGGTCCCCGCCCGCGCCCCCAAGTGGCTGCCCGCACACTAGGCTCCTGGCGGCCCACGGCTTAAGGCCTCCCTGAGAACCGGGAGGGGCGGCTTTCCTCTGCTCTTTCCCACTCTTTAGAAGGTTTCAGTCCAAGCTTATAAAAGTCATTTCCATTTTCAAAAGCAGAGTTGGTCAAACACTTTGGAAACTTTCCCTGCGCCACTGTCCCCTCCCCACCCCACCCCACTCCATCTCCTTGTTCGAGAAATGCAAATCGAAAGCCAATCCTATTTTATGTTAAAAAGTTGAAAAACATTTCAATGTATTCTTGTCTTGTATGACTGGCGGAGAGCCTCTAAATCCCCACCATTTACCAAATTAAACTAATTGAAAGTGCTTCCAAAAGCCACATCTGTAGGCTGACGTTTGTCCCTGCCTTTCGCTTTGGGCCCGGGAAACCGCTCTCCGTTCCATTGATCCCTGAATAGTCATGCCTGTCAGGAAGCCACACCAGCCATTATCATTCTAATTTTACTGCCTTTCTTGGTCCCTAATCTAATTTGCAATGATGCTTAAGCATTTCGCAAGGCCATAGCACTTTCTTCAGAATTTCAACAAGAGCATTAAACCCCCAATTTACATTAATGAAGTGCACATTTAATTAGGGGAGAGGCTAAATGGCGGGCTCTTCAGGAGCAGTTTGCGTGATGTGATGGGCGCTCTACAGGGAAAGGAGATCTATCTGATAAAAGGCTCCCATACCTCGGCTGGTTTGATTTCCTTCCCTCCCCCTCCGGTTGGCTCCCAGCTTCCTCCTCCTCCTCATTCCCACCCTTCCATCAACTTGCTCTACCCCTCTAAAATTTGCTCCAGAGCCACGACAATAAAATTATGAAAGCAGACCTGTCAACAAGGGGGAGCGGGCAGAGGACTATTTAAGAGGATCGAGTGTGGTTTTCAGTTCCCCTGCTGCCCCCCAAAGGGGAGATTAACTTGTTCTTTTAAATAATGAGAAACATAGGAAACCGTCCCCAGCCTCTCTGTTTAATGAATGCATTAAGCACACAGGCTGAGCAGGCAGAGGCACACAAACTTGGTTGGCCTTGGGGAACAGGGGCAGGGGCCAGGAGGGATGAATTTCTGGTCAGAGATCCCAGGCAGTGAATTCATTACCACATAGCTGATGTCACAGGAGCAGTGGCTGCAGGCTCCCAGGCCAAGGCTTCTGACGCAAAGGGGGCGTGTGTGTGTGTGTGTGTGTGTGTGTGAGTGTGTCTGTGTGTGTGTCAGTGTCCACATGCATATTTATTTTTAGGCAGAGGTATTTTCCCCCTTGAAGTTTAGCCTTTTAAATATGCCTTTTAATGACATACTTTTCTCTTGTTCTAGGACCAACCATTTTTTTTCTTAGTTTATAGTTGGGGGGAAAGCAAGATTTACATAAAGGTTTTATTTTTGGAAACTTGATATTCTTCCTGCAAGCACCCTCCACTGATTATTTAATAATAACAACAGCCATCACTACGATGATGGTAAGAACACTCAAAAAGATAGTGATGTCAATAGAAAAAGAACAGCTTGACATGTTGCTGTTTTATGTTTGACAGTTTTGCAAAGTTTGCTGTTTTTGGAGCTAGGAATAAAAGCATTTGTTCATAAGGTGGTATCATTTGCATTTCCCTCAAGTATAAAAGTTACACTCCATAGAAAAACACTATGTATTCCAGCTGGGTGTGCTGGTGGATACTTGCGATCTCAGCTACTTAGGAGGCTGAGGCAGGGGATGGCCAGTTTGGGCACTTTAACAAGATCCTATCTCAATAAACAAACAAGAAGAGGCTGAGGGTGTGCTTAGTGATAAAGTGTACTTGGCTGTGATTTCCAGTACTGCTATACAGATATATATTTTTTCCCTATTAATTTACCAACATAGCTGGACACTAACATGTAGTTAAATACAATCTTTCCCTTCCCATTATCTTATAAAGATACTTGATAACAGTTCACTGGTCTTTTGGGACAAGCACCTTTTTCAGCCACAGACAAGGTTGACCAAGTTGCCACAGCTGGAAGTATATAGGAAATCATCTCCCTTCTAAACACACAGCCTAAGGGCCTTTCTCCCATGCTTGTGACCTCTGTATGATGCTGAGCGGTAGGAAGGGAGGTCCTAAAAATATTCCCTACTTGTATCTTGGGCCTAAGCAAAGAAAACAAAAAATTGGCACCATGGGGAAGTAGAGACAATGGAATATTGGAAAAAAGAGGAAGAGGTCAGTAATATAAGGGTATTAGATAATGAGCAGGAATTTGAGGAAAATGAAAATAATTAAAAAATATCCAGGAGTGAGGTAAGACTAGGCCATTAGGATGTGAACATGCAGGCTCTCCGTGGGGTGTGGGCTTTCCTTAGCTGTGCAACCTTAGACAAGTTATTCCCTTTGCTAATATTTGGCTTTTTTTTTTTTTTTTAATTTGCAGAACAGAGACAAGGACGGTACTTTTCATGATTGTTCTTAAGATTAAATGAGCTATTACACATGATGCACTGTGGACAGTGTCACTCCACACAGCAACAGAGAATATATGAGTAAGTACTCAGTAAATGTTAGTAGGGAGGAAAGTAAAGGTAGATAAATGAAGTGAATGGAAACCCTAAGAAGGACTGAGCGAGTTACATGAAAGAATATGTACTGAGTGATGAGAGCAAAGGAAGAACGAATCATATGTGGTCACCAACTGTAAATATGGGATCTGTGTGTTTTCTACAGATTCACCCAACAGAGAAAGAGGACATTTTAAGGACCGTGTAAAAGAAGAAAATAAAGTAGTCTGAAGAGACATTTAAAAGTGTGCATTCTAGACTATTAGAATTATTTTCCCAATATCCATCTCTGTGGAGATTGACTTTCAAAAGAACCCAAACAGGGAAGCTTTGTCTATGCTTGAAAGTAGAGGTGCTGTTTCTTTTCTTCCCCATCTAAGATAAAAGGGAGTCTCTCTGACTATATGACAGTAACTGATTCCTCTCCTCCTCTTCACCATGGATGGTGGAAGTTTTAGCTGGAAGCTTTCCCCTAGCATCCGGTTCTCTTCTGAGAGACACCTATGGTTACAGGGTTATTAGCTCCCTCCAGAAATATCTTATGCATATACATGAAGTTCAGGTTTTAAGCTTTGGTCTCTTCAGTCATGGCAAAGCCTGAGGGAAAGACACACAAAATTTTAGAATATTCAATTTCCCTCCTCCCTAATTACAGATATAGTACCTGACCATTAGTTAAAAAAAGTTAGGGAATGTACAAGCTCTGCCTGACTGCTTAGGAAGTTTACTACACGCAGACTGGAAGTGCAAACAGTAGCCGTGGGGAAGAAGCACTGGAACAATCTGGAGCTGTGCACTGGGATGGATGGGAGGGGTGTTTGGAAGTGATTCGTGATCTCTCCTCAAGTCTCCATGCTTGTTACTCAATGGGGGTGTCCAATGTCACAGAAGAAATGTAGCCAAGGATACGGGGAAAGGAGGCAGAGAGTTGGCCTTTTTGTTTCTGCACTGGGTCCAGAACTTGCCAGGGCACTGGTGGTCCAATTACTTCCCGGACACCATTTGTTGCCCAGGAAGGGCCTCATTCAGGGGCCTGACCTACAAGGACCACATTCATTTCGCCTCTCCAAGGTGAAAGGGCTGCTGTTTGCTAGTGGGGACGAATTCCTGATGGAAACGGTGATGGTTGTGTGCTTGTGTATTTGCATAGCAGATGGGCTGTGACCATTTCTCCAGTAAAAGGCTGGGTGCAGGCTGAGTGTGTGGAGCTAAGACTGGATCTGAGGACTGTGAGGCTTTGCAGAGGGCTGAGCTCACTTTTGCAGAGCATCTCAAGTTTCTGCCACACACACCAGTGAGGGTGGTGAGGACCTGGATCTGGAAAGTGGCTGACCCTATAGCACATATACAATGTATATGAACACAGGAAGGAGAGAAAAAAGTTCCCTTTTATTCATGATTTCTTGCAATTTATTCAAAGCCTGTAAAAATAAGGGAAATTGATTTTTCATGTAGTTATACAATTTTCCCAATGCTCCTTTCACCCAGTTTAATTAGGACAGGGAAGACTGCAAATAGAATGCAGTGCTGAGCAATTTCCTTTGTAGGGTTTGGTTAACAATATCTAAGGCATATTTGCCCTCTCTTTAAATGCACTGCTTGATTGGTTGTGAGGAGCAGGAACTTGAGCTCATCAGTAAAGAACTTAAATTGGTTCTCCTGTTGACTCATATAAACCTGTATATAAAACAGGCAGAGGTGGGGGACGACTGAGAAGATGACAGGGTTTAAGCACACAGGCCTCTTTTTAGCAAGGCATGGTTAGGAAGAAAGCCCACTGCTGCCTTGCTGTCTCAGAACTAGGAAACTGGCCAGATTAGTCTCTTGAGACATAACCCATCACCAGCACAACGACAGCAGCAAAAGCAACATCCTCTACTCAGAGTACCCGCTATCCTGGGGTAGGTGGCGTAGATGGAGGGTCTAGGGCCACAAGAGATTGTCCAAGTGTCTGAAATTTTCACAACACGTTGGAAATAGGGCCCAGGTGGCAGCCAAGTTCCCTGCCCTGAAAGTGAAGAGAGAGACCTAAAAAATGAGATTAGGTTCCAAAGAGCACATATCCTTTCGAAGGGCTTATCTGAACTATGTTTCCTTTCTGATCCTCTTCGAGTTTCCTCATCATAAGTAATAGCACGACCTCTTCTTCAAGTCATTCAAAAATGCATTTGTTCTCCATAATAGAGAGAGAAGCTCCAGCCAAATTATATTCTAATGTATCAGAGCCTTGAACCCGGAGACCATTTTGCATTGCCGACTACGTGGCTGCTGAATGCATTATCAGTCAGATGGGGGCTTGTGTCAGCCTGGTGGAGAAGCAGAATTTCCTAGCTTCCCTCTACTATTGCTATTTATTTATTTATTTATCTATGCAGGCAGGCAAATAAAAAAGGAGGATGAGAATGAATATTTGGGTATAACCTACTCTTAGGGCTAGATGTCAGCAGGCCCATATGATATCAGTCCTGGATTTAGTCCAGCTGAAAATGGGCCATGTCCCTGATAAAACTGCTGTGTACCAGGTAGGACAGCTGTAGTAGGGTATAGGAAGACCAAGAAAACTCAAGAAATAAGTGTTTTAAATAACTGATTCTGAGCATCCATGTTTCTCCCTGGCTTGGAGGAGTTAATATCTATTAGCTGTGACACAGCATAGGGAAAAGATACCATAATACCTGATGTCCCAGGTCCTTTTATATGGAACAAATATTGAAAATCATTCTTCTGTTTTAATTTAGAAGTCTAGACCCAGATTCTTAGAAAAGGCAATTCAATGACTTACTGATGAGAAATATCTTCTTCTATCAGCACTGGTTAGAACCAGTCAATAACTGAAGCCAAAACAGGAGGTAGTAACTACAGCATTGTAGAGAACCATACTTTGCTAAATCACCTTTTGCCATAGCATCTGGACCCTGTGCAGCGAGGTTCCCTTCACCAGACTCCAGGCACTGCACTACCAATACATGGCCTGAACAGGTCCCTATTGTCTGCACAGGCGAGTTCTCCTTCCTAAATACTCTGCTGTTAGTACTATGAAGGTCCAAGGCAGGGTGGAGTGTGGGGAAAGTGGAGCCCACTTTGCTACTGAGCAGAGACCTCACGTAATTCCTTGCTAACTCGGCAACACCAGATTGGGCTACTGAACTCCCATGGGTCTAGGTCCTGCAGCAATTTTCAAATAGGAGGAGAGAGCTTGGCACAGGCAGGGAAAATGTTTTTCTATGCTCAGAGGTTGAAGTTGTGTGGTTGAGGATTTACACCACCTGCGTTTGTCAGATTACCATGCAGTCCTTCCTTGCCCCCACTTGGGCTGTGCAGGCTTTGCCAGTGTGAAACTAAGAGGAACAGCCACCCCCCTCCCCACATCCCGGCGCTGCTGTTGGAGCTTTGTGAGTTCCTGTCAAGGTTAATGTCCACTTGATAGCAAAATATGTGAAGTCTTTGTCCAATAACCATGGAAACATTGAAAAGCTGCCTTACCCATGGAAAGCAAGCATTTATGACAGACCAATTGAGAAAGGAAGAGCACTGTATTTTCATAAAGGATGATAGACTGGCTAAAAAGTAAGTAGAAAGAAGAAGAAAAGATGTAAACAGTTTCTTTTCTTTGTTCCTTATTTGCAAAGCATAATAAGCATTTTGTAAAGGCAGCATGGCAAACGATCACCCAGCTGGAGATCAAAGGCCTTTATTAGGCTCTTTATCTTGACACTAACTTGCTGGGTATCTTTGAAATAGCTGGTTAACCATCTGACTTTTAGCCAACATTGGAAGGTTGTACTTAATGCCGTGCCATGGTTAGACAAGTAAATAAAAAATGTTAATATAGTATATTAATGTCCTACAGTGACTCTTGTAGTTAACATCTTTTGAGAAATAAGTACGTTTTAGATACTGGTCTATGTTTGTTTGATGTATTAATTCATGTGACTCTCACTATGCTATAGGAGATAACTTCTGTTATAGTCACCATACATGTGAGGAAGCTGAGGAATAATCATGCAAAAGCAGAATTCTAAAGCAGAGAAAATGCTTCCTAAGCTTTCATTCAAACACTACTATAGACATCCTTCTTGGTGTTCCAGCAGCACATAACAAATGTCCATGCTGTTGGGATACAAATCAGGTCTGTGGTTTCAATAAATGACTAGCTAAATAGTATTTTAGGGAAGTCTTAAGAAAAATATAGTTTTTGTTAATGAGGGGGAGAAAGGAAAAATAATGGTGCAGCATGTTGATTGTAAGCTTGGAGGGGCTGCTGCTTAGAATGTCCAGTAGGAAGATGAGATATTGTTGTAGAAGTTGAGGTTGGAATATTTAAAGAATGGAGGAAAAGAGGAAGTACTGGAGAAAGAGAAAGACTGCAGAAGGTATATAAAAGAGCCTAGAGGATTTAAGGTCATAATGACCACAAACCAGGAGTTTGAAAAAAGAGGAGGAGACAAAGGCACTACAAGAGTCAAGGAGAATGTGGATGGAGAAAAGCCTGGCAGATTTGTCACCCAGGAGGTTAGTAGTGACCCCAGAGAGTGTGGAACAGTGCAAGGGAGGCAGAGCTTGGAGGATTATTTAGAAGCAGAGGTGGTAAGCAAAGCCTTCTCCCACATCATTTATGCATGGATGTGTTCACATGTGCACACAGACATGTCCATGGGTGCTCTCACTCCTAATGTTCAAAAGTGCACAGTGGCAAGATTACTTTTAAAAAGATCAATTTAGAAAAGATAGAGAAGCAAACTTGAAAAGAGAATGTGTTTGTCCCAATTCTAACCTGTGCTCAATAAGTAACCTTAGTAGACTGTGACTTGTGAAGCTGTGAGGTGGAAATGGCACTTCAAGATTGTGGGCCTCCCCTGCCTGCTCTGCTGCTAAGGTGGTATACTGGGGCTGTTACTGATCATAGCGGGACTGGCTCCTCATCTGCCCAGGATAAAATCATGAAGCTCCTCCTAACATTTCAGGGTGCTTTGATCTCCTTTCAAGTCATAGATGCCCGCCAAGGTAGGCAGTCAGTGGTCACTCAGTTTACTCTTCTTTTTTTTTTTTTTTTGTACTGGGGATCAAACTCAGGTCCTTGTGCTTTCGAGACAGGTGGCAGAACCACTGAGTTAAATCTCCAGCCCCAAAATACACCACATACCTTTTTTTTTTTTTTTTGGTACCGGGGATCGAACTTAGGTCCTTCTGCTTGCGAGGCAGGTGCCGGAACCACTGAGCTAAATCCCCAGCCAACTACTCTTCTTTCTCTGTGACTTGAAGAACTGCATGGTTTCTTACAGCACCATAGCCCAGGGTCCCAGTTGGCTCACACACTGACAAGCTAGGAACGTTTTTGAAGTCTTGTGTGCTAGACTTTTCTTCTAGACTTGTTTGCTTACCACTGTGTTTTTTAGATGCTTATGTTTAAACTTCCTCAGCATCTCAATCAAAAGGATGCGTTTACTTAGCTGGAACCTTGAAAGGGCAGTTTCCCTTTTGCCCTAAGTTTTAAAAAACTTAGATTAAAAAAATAAGAATATAAGGCTTTATTCACCTTTAAATATACCAGCAAGGCATGTGGTATTTTCAATAGAAAATTGCTAGCTACTAAGGAGGCTACCAACAATGGAAAGATTAAAAATTGTAATCATCTACTTTTAGTGATTTTTGAGTATCCAGGTGGCTCGCTGAATCATCTGCTACAGTATTTGGCATTAAGTAGAGAAAGCTCAGGGCTGCGTTGTTTGTCCCCTGGCAAGGCTTGGCCAACTCGGACCTGACATGACTCTAACACGATCCTGTGCAGAGTGATGCCTGTGGATGCGCGGGGGAGGGAAAGAGGTGGGTCTACACCATAGGAGTATTCAGCTCAGAGTCAGCAGTTCATAAACTAGTTGAAGGACATGGACAATTTTCAAAGATCTTCCTCAAGGAAGTTTCTTTCCCTGATGGAGAGCGGGATAGGAAGGACAGACAGAACAAACAAGCTGAGAAAACGAAAGTTCAGATTCTAATAGGAAGCATTTGCCCCTTAAGGTTTTCACTCATTAAGGCTTCAGTTCATTCCCTGAGTGTTTGCAGTGTGCCTTCTGTATGCCATGGTATGCTCGCAGCTCTCAGGTTACATCAGCTGACTTTGAATTTGTTCCAGTGTATCTGGGCAAAAAGCCCCACTGGATGTTTTTAGTGACAAATAAATACTGAAATAGGTTTATCTTCTAAAACACTTTCACTTACAGAAAAATTCCAAAGATAGTTCAGGAAGTTCCTACACACGTTTCCTCTCTTTCCCCCATCTTAACATGTTATATTAGTATTTTATACTTATTTCAGTGATTCAGTATTGATATATTACTAATGAACACTCACAGTTTATTTACATTTCTTTAGTTTTTCCCTAATGTGCCTCTTCTGGTCCAGGCCACCACACTACTGTCAGTCACCATGTCTCCTTCTCAGACTTTCCCTGGTTTTGATGACCATTACAGTTCTGAGGGGCACTGCTCAGGTAATTTGTAGGATACTTCACTATGGGAAGTTGTCTGATGTTTTTCTTAGGATAAAACTGGCATTCTATGTTATTGGGAGGAAGCTCACAGAGGCCAAGTACTCCTTTTTTACATCCTATCCAGAGCGTGTACCATCAATGTGATTTATGACAGCTGATGTTGGCCCTAGTCACCTTGCGGATGTCATGGTTGTCAGTTTCTTCACTCCAAAATTACCCTTCCCCCTTTCCACACTGTACACTTTGGAAGGAAGCCACCATGCACTTAGGGGGTGTGTGTCAAACTTCTATTCCTCAAAGAGGAATATCTAAATAAATTATTTGGGACTCTGCTATGGAAATTTGTCTCTTTTCTCTCATTTATTACTTTAGTCAATCATTTATTTATACTTGTATGGGCTCATGATTATTGTATACTTTGGGTTATAATTAAACTCTACTGTATTTGTTTTATTCCTCAAATCATTCTATTTTTAGCTATTAACAGCTCTCTCAGTTGGTTCCTGGGCTTCAGTTCTAGAATCAGCAATTTCTCCAAGTATTTCTAGTTCCCTTAGTTGAAGAATGGTATTAGGTACTAAGATATTGTCACCAGATATGGTCCTTGCTACAGGGGTGTGATTCTTTCAGACCTTCTCAGCTGATGGAGAAACCAATTTGATTTGCAATAGTGTAGTGGATTGATTAGTATCCCCTCTTCCCCAAAATCATATCTACCTAGAACCACAGAATGTGACCAAGTCTTTGCAGGTGCAATTCAAATAAGAATTGAGATAGCAGGATTAGATGGGCCCATATCTAGTGAAAGTACACTTAAAAAAGACAGGAAAAGACACACAGAGTCTCGGAGAATAGGACACATAGAGATGAAAGCCAGAGAGTCAGAGGGGCAACATAGAGCTGCAGAAGGACACATAGAGATGAAAGTTATGCTGCCACAAGCCAAGGAACACTAGGAGCTACCAGAAGCTGGAAGAGGTAAGAATAGATTTTCTCCTAGAGCCTTCTTGGGGAGCATTGTGTAGAAAGCCTTGGTTTTAGTCCCTGGCTTCTGGAACTGTGAAAGAATGTACTTCTGTTTTTCAAGCCAGCAAGTTGATGGTACTTTGTCATAGCAGCCCTTGGAAATGAACTCAGGAAGCTTGAGGGAAAGAATGTGTCTTTCCATACCTATGTCCAGTGGAAGGTGCAGCAGGGAATGTCACGCTGGGTGGCTGAAGAGAAGGAGAAGACTTCATGGAGGGGTGATGCAGCATGCCTGTAAAACAGGAGAGGCTGGCTGTTACTGTCCCTTTTCTGGGCACAGTCTGGGTTCCAAGGCCAGTTGAATGAAGAATGAGAAGTTGTGCCCTGATGATCTCTCTCTGTGCTGTCATGTGTGCAGTCTTCCAGCTTCTGACTTGGTAGTGAGGGAAAGGAGAGTGGTATTTATCATCTATTATATGTCAGGTACTTTGCATAAATTATCTCAGTCCAAGCCAGGATCTTGTAAGGCAGGTATTATTACTCCATTTTGTAGATGGGAAAACTGAGGGTTGGAGAAGTTGAATAACATGCCCAGAATTGTGTATCATTTTATCATGAAGCTGAAATGAAAGCTCCAAGTCTCACCTTTAACTCCTGTGCACTTTCCTCCACCACCCACCCTGAGTCTCCACACTTCTAAAAACAATCTTTGTTTTAGGGCCAGGGATTTAGCTCAGTGGTTTTGCCACCTGCAGCACAAGCTCAAGGACCCAAGTTTGATCCCCAGTACCAAAAAAAAAATCTTTATTTTACAAATGAGAAAAATGAGCCATAAAAGTCCTCAGCAAGTACTTTTAAACTACTACTTAGAGATGATAAAACTCTATAAATAAAAATGGCCAGTGTACGTGATTATTCTACATGTTTTCATTGTCATCTGGTTATGTTTGTTTTTCACTTAGAAAACTTATGAATATTTGGTATGTATTTTTTTTCATTTTTATCACCATTTGCCACCACTTTGTTTAGACCTCTACTCTCATTTAAAAGACAAATTCACAATGCCTCCACTGTAGTTCCTGATGCTTTCCTTGCCTGATTCCTTTCATGGTCCTCCTCTGCTCAGACAAAGAAACAAAACACACACTGAAAGCCTGACAAAGGTCCTCATGTCCTGACCCACCCTGCCTGTTCAGCCCTGTCCCTGCATCCTACTGTGTGCACCTCAACCACACTGGGCAATGTTTTGTGGCTGGAGGTACTGTGCACTCTTTCCTTTGTCAGAAGCGTTGGTTCTGGTGTCTCCTTCTCCCAGGACAAGTCCTTTCCTCCTCATCGCTTGTCAAAGCTCAGATTCACTCCAAGTCCACCTTGTCCTTGAAACCTTCTCTGAGTCCCCCAGCTCCATTCCTTGTCTCTTTGTTCTGAAGATCTTCATCCAGAGGGGATACTATGTGTCCTAAGTTAAAACTTCCTTGGGGGGTGGGCTTCCTCTTCATCATCTTTGTATCTCCTGAGCATCACTTTAGTGTTTGGTCCATGTTTGCCAAATATGTGTGATGGATAGATAGACAGATAGGTAGAGAGATGGAGGGAAATGCATGCAAAATTTACTTAGTGCCCAAATTCTACAAAACAGTTATACTGTGACACTGCATCTTCATGGTGTGGGAAAATTAAGTGATCCAAAGAGAATGCTAATACCACTCAGGTGATCTTGCAATTATTTTTATCTTTGATAGTAGAGAATCTGGCTTGATTCTTATGTTAGCATTAAAGTGGTTTGGATATTATAACACAATGGAATTCAGAGAAAGTGGAAAAATAAAAACATTCCATACTCATTTGAAGTGGAATTAAGATTTATAGCAAAAAATGTTGCATTAGAACATACTGAAGGCATATTATGTCCCGTTAATTTGGCCTTTGAGATAAACTGGGAGGTGGCTGTGAAATCAAAAAATGGAAAAAAAAATTAGAATCTTATCACAGTAGGCTCATGTAGCTCCAGGGAAAGCTTTTCCCAGTGTGGAATGGCATCAAGTCCGATTCAGAGAAGCTCAGGGCTCCTGTGGTGTTTTCCTCTTCAAAGCCCTGTGCAAACATGAACAAAGTTAATCTAATTATCTTATTAGCTTTTTAAGCTAGTGGTACCAATTAGTCACCTCATCAGCTTCTGGCCGGGGTCTCACTGCATAGTGCATGCCTATAAAGGGCTTTCAGCAAAAGCCCCCAGGAGTGCAGCACACAGCATTTGTGTATGTTTTCAAGAGAATGGCAAGAACCATGTACAGGGCAATTATGGGGAATCCTCTTTGGGAAAAAGCCTTAGTCACAGTGACTGTTCTCCTCCTCTCTTTACAGATATTGAGTTTCACCCTGGAAGGAGGAAGCCTCCCTTTCACCTGTGTCTGGAGAGTGAGGCTACATTTTATACTTATATTCCTGGACTCCAATGAGGGGGAGAAAGCCTCGCCAGCAACAGGGACTCAGAGAAGGTCTGGCAGTTTGGGTGGTATTTTGTTAAGGGGAGAAAAGGAGATTCAAGCAGGATGCAATGAGAATGGTGATCCCAAAATACAGCCCTGAAGGAAGACTTCCAGAGAAACAATGGGGAAGGAATAAATAAAAAGAACGTTATAAATTCATCTATTTGCTCTTCCCTGACCCTTGCTTTTACTCCTCTTCACTGCTACTATCCTGGGAAAGGCACAATACTTTCCCCTGTCACAATATTGAGAAAAATTGAAATGGAGAAGAAAGACCACCAGATGCTTTATTGTCTTAGCCGTTTCCACATAATTAGCTGGGAATAAAGGGCCTCTGCATGGTTTCATTGCGTTGAATGAACTTGGATATTGCTACACAGTAGTGTGTTTTATGATTCATGCTCTGTTATCCTGTGGCTTTTTCAAAACTGCCAGCCACTTTATCACTGCCGGCCAAGCCTGGGCCCACCACTTAAAATGCAGCGATGCAAAGTTAACTGTGCACAACAGATGTCCGTGAAATTGTTTAACACACACATACATGCTCACACAGAGCACGAAGCTGGTTCCAGCCCTCTTACGAGTCTTGCTGGCTCAATGTCCTTATTAAACAAAAATAAAAAGTATAGGGCTAGGAAAGAAAGAAAAATTCATGAAATAGCAACAAAAAAAGAAAGCACATGTTGAACTGTGGCCACACTGGTGGCATTTAGAATTTCAAAAGCTCTGTGAAAAAGTTAGAAATAATGAAGTCAGGAGAAAAGCCAAGGGCTGGTGTGTTTGGGGGTTAGGTTAGGAAATTGAGCACTGGAGATCATCTTCTTTTCTTTCTGAATTGATATCGCCGAAGTATTATTGTGTCTCTGGGCCGTGTCCCTTATCTGCTTTGTATTTTGGACCTCTCTCCACCACTCCCACTTGTAAAGTTTTCTGAATCTTTTCTTTCCACTCTATCAAAATCTCCCCTTCATTTACCATGCTGGGTCCTTTTCATTCCTTCCACTTTTGCAGAAGCAAAGTGCTTTTCCTGGGAAATGGCTCACTCTCCACTCTACTTTTGTAGATCAATATTTACATGATAGCAAGTACTGAATTGTGAACTCCCATGTTAATGCCTGTCTCCCCCATGAGATTCAAAGCCCTTTGAGTTTCAGACGCTGTGGCCTGCTCATGTTTGGGCTCTATCTAGCATCTGACATGGATTAGAAGCTCAACTAATGTTTGGGGGCCCTGAGGGTGAAAGGGTACTTTTGGGGAGGGTGGGTGAATGCAAACTTCCAGTAATTTCCTTCAGCTAGACTTCGTCCACCTTGATTTTGCATGTAACTTTTAGGCAGTAATGTGCACTATTTCCTACAAAACCCTGATGAATTACTTTTCAGGAGTGGAAATCACAGTCAACAAGGACCTCAGTATGTGGGGTGGAGGCCAGTCCCACCCTCAGTCAGTCTTATCCCAGAGTTGTCTGTGAAGGGACATATTGTTTTTGACAGTGGCATGCAGTGCTCAGATGTTTTGTCCTTTCTCTCTCAAACCTTTCAGGTTAGGTTCACTCAAGCACCTCAGGATGGCTCTTAGTCAGCTTCAGCTGCCACAACAAAACCCAAGGACTGGTGGCTTCAAGGGAAGTTTATTTCTTGTAGCTCAGAGGATGGATGTTGAAGATCAAGATGTTGACATGATGGGTTTGTTATAAAGTTCTCTTGACTTGTGGGTAGCCACCATCTCTGTGGATCTGTGTGGCCCTGTTATTTGGCAATCTCCAACCAGCCAAAATCCACCAATATCACTCTGATAGAAAAGGCACTTCACAGTGCAAGTATAGAAACATGGGGAAATATAAGTGTAGATGGACTATAAAGAAGTGTGCTATATTGTGAATGTCTAGAAGTTTAAAAAATAAATACGCAAAGAAATAATATCTAAATAAAATGAGGAGGAAACTGTGGTAAATTCACATGACAGTGAGTTTGGGTTCTCTTTCCCCATCTTCCCCTAGCTGATTACCTTCTGGAGAAGGCACGGTCTTTTCGTGGTCCCCACATGATGGGATGAGTAACCCAGCCCTTGTCCTCCTGGAAGCTGTTTCAGAAATGCTTTGCAGTTTGGATTCAGTCTTTTGTGCTCTGCAGGCTAATCCGTGCTTTACAAAGAGCCTCTTGGAAAGTCATGATTTTCTTGCACTCAAGAATCATCATTTGGAGAGGACTAGGCTCATGGACACCTTCTGCCAAATCAAGAAGTTAATTTTTATGTGTTTGTTCACATGTTTTTCTCCATGTACACATTATTGTTCTTTGTGAAAGATTAATGTCAGAAAAGGAGAATCAATTAACATGCTTCCTGTCATGGTATTCTAACCTGGAATAGTTTGATTCGGCTTTTAAAATACTATCTGGTGTACTTTTAAGATGGTGCATCAAAGGGTATTAATATTTTGCCTGTAAGTAGGAAGGGAAAAACTCTTTTTGAAACTTTTGCAGCCCTTCCCTACCCCCACCCCCATTATCATTACTAAGTGCATCAAACTCTGTGACCCCTTATAAACCATTCCCACTCTGGAGAAACATAAAGTATCTTACCAGGGTGCCAATTAAATCTTGGAGACAGAAACAAAAATATGTGAGGGCCCCAAATGCACATGAGTTTGCCTTTGTCATATATAGAGAACTGTTTGTGTGTGCATGTGAGAATGGAACTTGTAGTGTGTGTGTTGTGTGTCCATGTGGGGTATTTTGCGCTTGTGCCGACAGTGTGAGTGTGCTGGGTGTGAGCTGGGGACTGTGGGTGAGTGTGTGTATGGGCTGGGTCTGAGTGTGGAGGCTGCAAGTGTGCATGTGCATGTGTGTGTGTGTTGTGTGTGGACTGTGGGTGGCCTGCTCGACATTTTGGTGGATGTTTCATTCCCACCCCTTTTACTACGACCCTGGTCAGGGCACTTTTATGCCGGTGACAGCTTCATGAAGCACAAAACATGGGGCGATACATGGCATGAAATTGGCAACAAAGCCGAGCAAAAGGAGGAACAATTCTCTGGCAGGATGTGTTCACAATATGGCTGATTGGATCTGGAAGCAGATGCCAGCAGCGTGCATTGTCCTGGTGACTGAAAAGACATGACCTCTGAGAAACTGAAGACAAGGAGGCTCTCCTCCCGACCAAGGGGGAGGGGAGAAGAGGTGAAACCAATGAATAAATCAGGCAGTGAAAACCAGGGAGAAAAGAAAATGCTAAAGAGGACTTTTTATGGAGGAAAAGGGGCAGTTTAGTGTGCAATCACTCTCTCTGCCCGGCTAGCCGAACACTTTCTTAGACAATGGCTTTTTAACAGATGGGAGACCTAGTGAAAAAAGCCAACTTTTGCGCAGTAGAGAATCCCTGTTTGTTTAGTCTGTGGCCTGGCCAGGTGTCTGGAGAAAGGCGATCCAGCAGGTTAAGTGTTTTGATGCCAGCTTCACACAGAGCTGCTGGCATGTCAGAGGTGACTGGTTTTATTGAGGAGGACCAGGCTAACTGTTACAGAGATCTGTGCCATTCAGAGGAAAGAAGGCTGCCAGAAGTTGCCTTCTGAAGTGCCCTCCTTCCCCTTGCTGCTCGAGTTACCTCTGTCCCAGCTCTGGGAGCCAAGACACTGGGGAAGAGCTGTCAATCACAGGAAGCTGACAGGGCTGGGGCTCCCAGCCACATTCTCAAACCAAACTTCCTTGACAGAGGGATGAGCTAGTGGGCCTGAATGGGAAATGTGATCATAAACTTCTCTGAAATTTTACTTGTTGCTGCCTTGTCCAGCAGATTTTGAAGCTGTTTCCACACAGTCCCTGCTCCTGAAGTTCTTGTCCTGGTGCCAGGGAGTGTCCATCACTGGGCACTGGCTAGAGACTGTCAGGGGGATGCATCAGCACTGTGGTTTAGAACCCTTCCTGCTCTTTGGCCTTGTTCCTCCGGAAGTTCCCTGATGGGTGTGTTCAGAGGTGAAAGAACACCTGCAGAGGAAGAGAGAGTGTTCTGCTTTGGAAGAAGTGTGTGTCCCTTGCCACTCACAGGGAATAGCAACTGGAGGAGTAACTCCATAAGGAAGCAGGGCTTCTGTTTCTAGCCTGAGTTGCAAGTGCAAATCCCAGGGCAAAAGAAAGGCCATGGGCTGAGTGGGGCATGGGGATTTCATCCTTTTTGATTTGTGAGATGCAAGTTGCTTAAAATGGGAGCACAGGTTTCCACTCGGCTCTTTACCCACCTTCTGCCTGATGATTCTCACGAAGCAATGTTTTATTCTCCATTTTCAACTACTTTATTCCTAACTTAACAAAGCCCGTTTCAAGGGGCCTTATGTTTGCCTCGTTCTGAGACATAGTTCTTCAGGGGTAGGAGCTTTCCCTCAAGTGGCTCTGGTCACAGGACTGTAGAAGGTCAGGCTCAGCCAGAACATCAAGGGCCCTTCATAAAGCAAAGACCTCTTTGAAAAGATTGGACCGAAAAGTCACCAAATTAAGAAATTGTGAGGGAAATAGTTTGGTGCTTTGTTTCCAAGGAATATGCTGAAGTCCTCTTCTGTAAGAATTTTGAAAAGTATTAGTTTGCTTTTGCCTAAAATTAGCAGTTTTCCATTTAAAAGCTTTTACATACGTTGATGTGAAAAATCAAATAAGTCAATCTTAGTTATGAAAAATATTTAGTGACTATTTCACATGTGGAGATACCTGCACAGGACAGAGTCACAGGACAGAGCCTTGTCCTCAAGGGTCTTGGAGTCTGAGAAATATTTCATTCTTTCCCTTCTTCCCTTGCTGTGATTCAGATCAGATATCACAAAAGAACACGACACAAGGGCTAGAGGCACACACAAGGGACAAGAATACTGGGATATCCAGGACAGGCTCCACCAGCTTGCCACCAGGACAGGGTGAGGAGGACCCTCTGGGCAGGCCCACCAGCTGAGGCTCGGCTGAGCAGAGCCGGATGGGGCCGAGTGGGGCAGAGCAGTTGCAGGCTGACTGGGACCTGCTTCCTCTGGCTAGCTCCACCAGCTTGCAACCAAGACAGGCTACTTGGTTACACACTGCAGAGACACAGGGGGGACATAAAAGCCATTGTCCTGAGTGGCAGAAGTGAACAACAGAGAGAGGGCCTGCCTCAGGCTCCCTGATGAAAACAAGCCCACTGGAAAAGTGAAGGGAATCTCTGCAATAAAGGCACACCAGATCACTGTGATTGGTAAGTCGGAGGGACAGGGAGCTCAACTTATCATCAGCTCTCATCAGAACCTGGAATCTGCCTGAATCTCATGGGTCTGGGACTAGTTACTGAGACTCATTGACTTATAACTGCACACTGCTGCCCATGTTGTCTACTGTGGTAGCAGAGACATACCCTGAAGGAGGCCTTTCATTTTTAAAGGTGATAGATTAATACCTACTACAAACTGTCATTCTCTGAGATGTATTTGATGCTATGGTGTTGCTGATTGTATCACTTGGGCTAAGGTGTTGTGATTGATCTAAACAGTTGTCCTTCCTGGTATAATGAAAATGAGATAGCCTCAGAGTCATTAGAGACTCAAAACTTAAAGATCAGCTATATCTGGAAGATACCTCTGAGAAGC
>NW_004624900.1:1401205-1455373 GCF_000247695.1 Heterocephalus glaber | reverse complement strand
TGTACAGGTACAAGCACCCAATGATAAATGTAAACATATTGTATACCTAAAATGTACCAATAAAAGAATTTAAGCAAAAAAAAAAAAAGGAATACTGGGATATTTTGTGCATGCTTAAATGTCATTCCTAAATAAAACCATCATCACAAAAGTAACCATGACAATGACAAAATTACAGTGGTCACTTATGGGAACATACAATGTCAAAGCACTGGGTTAAATACTCCTTTAACTTTAAATGATCAGATCCTTTCAATGATCATTAAATTCCTCCAGCCACTTTTATGAGGTTTCTACTCGTACTCTCATTTCAAACATGAAGCCTGAGCTTGGAGAGTTTTTTTTATTAGTATCTGTTTGAGATACATAATGCTTACACTCATTGTGGGGAGTGGGTATATGTACCTAACATGTCTTGGTTATTTTTGCTTCCTCCCCTCTACCCACCCTCCATTTCTTAGTCCTCTTACCATTCACAAAAGATTTATCTCCCTGTTTCCCCTTTTTTGTCTTTTATTTTGCTCTTTTATTTATTTAAGCTTTGGGTTTCTCATATAAGAGAATCCGTATGATATTTAAGCCTGTGTGTCTGATTTATTTCACTTAACGTTATGGTCTCAAGGTGCATCCATTTCCTACAAATGACCCAAATCTATCCTTCTTTATAGCAGAGCAGCCCTCCTTTAAGAAACTCCTAATCTTTTAGTAAGTGGTAGCACTTGAATATAAACTCAACCAGGTCCAACTTCAAAGCTGTACTTGTCATTTTATTATGCTGTTTAATCCTGCGTGACATGTAAATAAGAGTGTATGTATTTGTTTAAAATTTATTTATTGATCTCTTTGTTAAAAAAAACAAAGCATGTAAAATCACAGACAAGATTTCAATCAAGGAAGGCCCTGTGGTGAAAGACAGGTGAGCAAACCTTCATTGTTGTGTCAGTGTGTAAGTGAGCCCCAGACAATGAGAGATGCACACACAGGGACCTCTGTACACTAGCTCCAGTTACTCCTGTCTTCCGAGCAGCCTCACAGTCATTTCAGGAGGCTGAAAATGTGTTTCCTATCTGCTTCAACAAGACACACAAGTGTATTTTATTGTTTGGTTATTCTTTTAAGAACTGTTCAGAAAAGTTTAGAAGAAAGGTTATTAGTGGTTGAAATGCCAAAGTTAAACCAGTGCTGAAATCTTCTGGGTGGACTCTGTCATGAAGCTCCAACCTGGGTGCTGTGGTTTGGACCTGGGCTCCTGTTGCCTTCCGATGTGTGCATGCTAAATGCTTGATCTCTGGGCTTGCACTGTTGGGAAGTGTGGTCTGGTGGGAGGTCTTTGGACCCTTTGAGGTGGCCCCTAAAGAGATCCTGGGATCCCAGCCTCCATCTGGCTTGCTTGTGATCACTTGCTTGTTTCCCACATTCCCTCTCACTGCTCAGCACCAGGGGACATGAGATGATAGAGTCAGAGGCGGCCTTCACCACAGAGCCTCTGTGATGCCACATGGACTTTCTGTTTCCAAAACTGTGAGCTAAATAAACGTCCTTCCTTCATAAGTAGTTTATCTCAGGTGTTTTGTTACAGTGACAAAAGGCTGACTAACACACTGACTCTACGTTAATAAAGGGACTGGTAGTGGAACAGGGAGAATTCAGGATGCACACAACACTCCCGCCAAGTTCCCACCAAGCTCCCTTGTGATTCTGGTGCTCATCTGACATTCACATTCATGTAAACAGGATGCAGCTTCAAAGACAATATCACTTTAGGTTTCTGTGAAGAAAACAGAAATGGAGTTTCCTACTATTTTTGTTAAGTGTCTGTGTGGGTTGTGTTATAATTCTTAACTGCCACAAAGATGAGAGGATATGAAAATAAACCAGTGCTCTTGTCTAAGTGTCAGTCAAAAGAAGAACATCCACATCAAGCCTCTACATTCACTAACCAAAACATGAGAATAGATGATTTTTTTTTTTCAGTACCAGGGATCAAACTCAGGAGCTTGTGCTTGTGAGGTAGAGGCAGTGCCACTGAGCTAAATCCTTGGCCAGAGAATAGATGATTTTAAGATCCTTTTAGTCAAAACACACTTTGAGAAGAACCTATTTCCATAATTTCAACTCCGTTCTGTAATATAGCAGAGATTTTCACAAATGCTTTTCCTGGTACTTTGCAAACACTTATTCATTGAAAGAATTTGTGAACACACATATTTTCTTTCATTAGCGTAGACTATATGCTACCTGTGAGCACAGATCATCTTATTCCTTATTCTGGTCTCAGCCACGTGCTGCACTCAACATTCCCAATGCATACTTGTTGACTGGACATGGTTATCATCTCCATTTTGTAGACAAGGAAACACAGACAGAAAAAGGGTAAATAACTAATCATACAACAGGCAAGAGATCAAGAGCCTGGATTGGAACACTGGTTTTAGGGCAGAATTTCTTGACTATTACTACAATGTAAAATTTTTGAAATTTCTCATTTAGAGGTAGCTCCCCTCCCTTGAATCATGGTGGGCTCTGTGACTGCTTGGATCAGTTGAATATGACAGAAGTGCTATCATGATAGTATTTAGGCTGAGGGTTTAAAGATTGGCAGCTTTTACCTCCTGTCTCTTTAGGATGCTTTAGCTGCCATGTAAGAATCTGGACTACTCTGAGACTTCCATGCTGGTGAGGCCTCACATAAGTGCTCCACATAAGATCCCAGCTGAGCTCAGCCTTCTAGCTATTCCCAGTGTAAGATACTAAAAACAATGACAGTGATGACAGCGCCACCACAAAACCACCACCAAAGATGTTTTAAGCTTCTGAGATTTGTAGGGGTTGGTTCCATATAGCAATAGGTAACTGGGAAGGCGTATGTAATCAAATGGGGGAAATCCACACACTTCAAGGTGAAGCACACCTGTGTAAAAGTAGAAAGAGATAAAAAGATTTACCAATGCTGTTAGAAGTTACCCTAGACTGCTTAGTCATGGGTAAATTAGACCATGCTTTCTTGACACAGAGGAAGAATACAGTAAAGATGGATGAATTAAACTGTTAAAAGTTGAGCACATAACAAACTATGGACTCATTTTGCTAATAGTTTGGCTGTGTAAATGGTACAGGATGTTATAAAGAGGCCTGGTACTTGCTGTTTCTACTTGGATGTCTAAAAGTCATCTGAAAGTTAACATGTGTAACTCCAAAGTCAGGGTCACCACACTTTCTTCCCCACACTGCTTCTTCAGCCTTACACATCTCAACAGAAGAGTCACATTGTCTACTTTTTCAGGCTCCAAATTTTGGATTTTTTGACTCTGCCCATACCCAACATTCAATCCACCCACAATGTTATGCATACCACTTTCAAATCACAGCAATTCAATGGGAAGGCAATAGTTTATGCTGAAAAAAATAAGAATTCCACATTCAATTATATTTGAAAAGTTGATGATTTTTTATTGTAAGATTAAAAGAATCAGAGCACCCAAACTGTATAATAATGTACTTTATGACTTAAATAATTTATTGTTTATTTTCCTTCATAATTATTTGCTCAGGATTAGTGTTTTATGGAACAAACTTGGGGAAAATGTGCTGTAGGCATCAGATGTCCCATATTCAGTAAACTGTCTGATAGTGCTTGTGATGTCCTTGTGTACATGGAAGCAAAATGAAGATGCACAAGAATATTGTCCAGTGAGTTTATCAGAAGTGGTAAAGATACAAGTTTCCACTTGGACAGGTGTTCTTAATGACCACATTTAATGTTTTAATCAATAGACCAAATACGCAGAGATAAGTTTAGTAAATTTATGGATGTTCACAAATTGAGAGAAATAGCTGATAAAATGGGTAGATTCAAACAACCTCCTTAAGATAATATGTTGGACTGAAAATATCAAAAGAAATACATACTTTTAATATCAAGAGATATTGTGCAGGCACGAGTAGAAAATCTACATACTTAATTTTCAAGAAAATATGCTGATAAAATATAATATTGGGCAGATTTTGTCTGACTTTCTCAAATGAACTGAATGAAAGATGCATGAGATTATTGCACAGTTCACTAAGACAAGTTTATATAGTTGCAAAAAATACTCATGTAAAATTAATTTATACAGAATTCTTTTAATTTATAGAGAAATCTAGACAAAGGGGATTGATGCATAGCTACACATGTATTATAACCTTGTGCAAGACAAGACTTTCGGTCACCTATTAATTTCAGAAGTCTGGTCACCTCTACTCAGTCGTGTACTTTTCGTTTCTCTAGTCACCATCTCCCATTGCTGAGCATGGCCATTTCCTCTTACCTCAAGCCCTTCCCTCGGGCCTTCCTCTCCTTCCCTGTACTCATTCCTTTTCTCTCATATGCAGGATGGATCAACTACTGTAAAAGCCCTGAGTATTTCTGTATTATCAGTATAAACATTGGCAACTCCCACATTTCAGTATATTAAAATAATATGATATTATTTTTTATTCACACAATGCTTTAATGTAAATGTTCCTTATTGGGTAGATTTCCTATTTTCCTGTTTAGATTTTGGGCTTAATATCTCTAGCAAAATTCTAAAATGAATAATTGAACAGAAAGTTCATAGAAAGGATTAGCTATGTTTGCTCTTATATTTCAAGCATTTAGCAAAGTGTCTTCCTTTATTAACTCATTCACAGATATTTATTGAGTGCTAATTTTGTGTTACCATTGTTTTAGCCCCTGGCAAAAGCTAACAAACAACACCGAAAATGTTCCTATTTTCATGGAATTTGTATTATAGTGGGGGAGAGAAATGATAACATAATATCAATACATGAGACCATTTCGGACTATGAACTATGCACTATGAAGAGACTACAACTGGTCATGTGATAGAGACTGCGTGTATGGGAGCTGCATCTGATTGGCAGGTTCTTTTGAAAAGATAATGTTTGAGCTGAAACCTGTTGAGATGAAGTTGGCTACACAAAGATCTGGCAAGAGGGTGTATGTACCACCCAGAGGAAGTTGTGTGTGCAGTCTCCATGCAGCAATGAGCTTGGTGTATTCACTGAATAGGGAGGTTAAGGTTTCACAGGGCCACAGACACTGTGCTAAAGGGTCTGTATTTTATTCTGAATGGCATGAGAAGCCAATAGAGGATTTTCCGCCAGGAGAGACATTATGTGTTATACTTTTTCAAAGTTGGCTATGGCTATTACATGAAGACTAGATTTTGAAGAGGGGTAAAACAGAAGGGAGTTGCGAGCCTGTAGGCAAGAAACACTGGACTTGGTTATAGATAGTAACAGTGGAATTATATAGAAAGGGACAAACCTTGGGCAATTTTTGGAATGAGAGTTGGAGAACTTGTTAATAGATTTGAATTTGGCATGAGTAGTGGTATCAGTTAATGAGACAGGCAAGACTGGTACAAATTAAGGGAGAGAGAAAGTTTTATGAGATTTATCTCATTGGTGAGAATTGAGTCACATGACAGTGCCCAAGCCAGGCATTGGCCAGAGAAAAGTGATCATCATGGTTGGCTTGGCTTACTCAGAACATTCCCTGGATAGGGACTGAGCCAATCACCTACCATATGTAAAGCAACAAGGGAGAGGCAGAGGTGTAGACAAAATCAGAGTTGTTTGGGGGAGGAGGAGAGAGGGAATGGATATTACGTAGAAAACAATATTCTAGTTAAAATCGAGTTCAGTTTTGTCATCATTAAACAGGACAATATATGACCACAGGGATTATTATGAAATCAAATGGGACAATAGCGTCAATGCTTTTTGTAAACTATAAAATAGTCTAGAATAATGGAGTTAGAGTCAGACTATTTCTAATATTTTTTTCCATTTTTCTAATTTCTAAAAGGTTGTTAGTGTTCTGGAGATGTTTTAATAATGTTTTAAAGTATTCTTCCAAAGCCTTAACATAGGACTAAAGATGATAAACCAGTTGTTTCTCTTACATATTTTCTTTCCATGACTCACTTACATCTTCCCCCTTCTATGCATTGCTAATGTTTTTCTCCTTTCTTATATCATAGCTCCTACACATGAAACATAGTACTGCCTCAGAACTAGATTATGGAAAGGAAATATTCATTAATAAATACTTGCTTCTGAGATATTCATTTGCAGATCAATGGAAAGCAACATATAAGTGACCTACCTTAGGTCAGCTCTTGAAGACTAAAATGACCATGTTATAGTTATTAAGTACCATTTAGGCTGATAGGGGCTGATGAGCACATATAATAAATGCCATTCCTGATGTAGAATATAGGGATTACCAGGTGCAATTAAAGGGTCAATGCACATTGTATTCTACTTGCTTTTAAATATGTATCTGTACTTTTCACTTAAACCATAAATTCATAGGAAAAATAATGCAGCTTATCCAAAGATAGTTTTATTCCATTTCCTGGGCCTATATTTTTCCCACTTAAAAAGAATATAAACTTTGAAAAAATAGAATAAAATTACAAAGAACTGAAGTGTGAGGTAGAGGTGGAGATGAGAGTTCTTTCTGGGGAGAAGAGTGGGAGTGTCTAGTTTTTTTGTATAAGATTCTTCAACTTGTAACTATTCATAAGAAATTCTTATGAATTCTTGATAGGAAACTTCTCGGGCTGTGTTGGTGGTATGGGGACTGCTGGTGCCAGTTGCTGATACATTGACTTATATTGTCGAAGGCTGCCAGCACTGGGTGCCTGCCTGGCACGGAGGTGCCTTCCTCGCAATTTTCATGGAGCTGTCTCCTCCCATCACAAGTGCTTTCAGAGGTAGGCACGCGGTGGCTATGTTGTGCACCCTCACTTTGTGTGTGGCTATTTGCTCATTCTGCACACATTGTGCGCCTAACCTATTTGAGTCCTGTGCAAGTGTCAGTGGTGAGAGGGTGGAATTTGAAATAAAAGAAATACAATCTTTTGCTTTGTGGACCACTAGCAAGGAGCACAAACAAAAAAATCAAGTTCACCTCGAACACTTGGAGGGTCTTGAGGCAAGAGTGTAAATGAAAGCCACACACTAAATCTTCAGAGGTTTAATGGTGGCCCTTAAAGCCATGCCTTGGCTGAGTTTGGTTCCCCTGCAGCTTTGGAATCCACACACTGGGCATCACCTCTTTGATCTGGAGGCTGAAGGAGCCATGCTGCCTCCCAGCTTGGCCCTGCCAACCATGACCCTGAATGGCAGTAAGGAGCTGGTGGTACAAGGCAGGGCAGGAGTGAGATGGGCTCAGGAGTCCTGGGCAAAGGAACTCACCCAAACCAGCGAGGACTGGACATGTCTCTGTGCTCAGGAGACTGGGACAGGGAGGTTCATTCTGGTTACCTTGTTTACACTCCTTTTCAGGAAGTTCTAATCAGGTGCTTCTCATCAGAGAGAGAAGAGAGAGATGGAGGGCTGGCTGGCCAATCTCGTTTGCTTCAGGGGTTTGGGACAGACAACTTCACATGGAAGCAGCTTCCATGCATTTCCTAGGGTGGAGGCTGGGTTTGTGTTCTTCCTGACACAGTGCATGCTGTCTCAGCCCTCCATTGCTCAGTTTTCAATGCAGAATCCAACAAGTGAAGAAAAAATTTATGTGCTCCTCCCTCCCTCCCTTCCTTGTTTCCTTCCTTTTTTTAAATTTCCCTTGCTTTTTGTAGTGCTGCAAACTAGGCAAGTGCTCTAAGCACTGGGCTAAGTCCCTGGCTCTACACATGCATTTTTTTTTTTTGTACCAGGGATCAAACTCAGGACCTTGTTCTTTCGAGGCAGGTGCCAGAACCACTGAGCTAAATCCCCGGCTACACATGCATTTTGATGTTTGGAACATGCATGATCCTTGGAAACAAGGGACCAAGGACAAAGGCCCTCTGGATTGGGTTTAGGTGTGGTTGCCAATCACCTTATGTGGACATGTAGTTACAGCCATGAGAAGTGCTGTGAAGGAAGAAAAGAGGATGAGGAGAGTGTATGTGCTGAAGCTCATTTAGAGGGTGGTGATGAGCTGTGGAAGCCAGGGGAGGCTTCAGCTGAGACCTGAGTCTGGACCATGATTTGGGGACACTTGATCTCAAGAATGATGACATCTTGATCAACACATTTCAGGCAATGAGTTAAGGTTGAGACCACAACTTAGGTTTTTATAAAATGTAATCTTTCTGTTTAGTTTTTAAAATATAAAAGTGATACCTGTTCATTGTAAAAATAATCAAGTCATACAGAAATATAAAGTTAAAAATGTGTTTGTTTTCTATAAATCTGTCTTTCAAGAGCAAATTTGAAATTTACAGTATGATTTAATTTTCTCTTATATTTTTTTCTCATGCATGCAACAATCTTTCTATGTGTATATAAAATAGTCATGATTTTATCATCTTTCACTGCTCCAAGGTGGGGCACTTTCCTATCTCCATGGTAACCTCCAGATGACTGATCCCCTCTGTTCTAATGCTGAGCAGTGGGATCTGCAGAGGACTGAACATGTCCCACGTGTGTTCCTCTCCATGGAGCCAAAGGAATGTGGGTCATGAACTGAACCTAAGGCTAACGACTACCTAGTTTGAGTGTTATTCTGCTTGTATCTACCTGTCTCACAGGTTGGATATTTGGTTATTGCTCCCTTCTCTGAATGGTCTTCCTTATTCTCTCAGGTGATGCCTGAGGTTGCTGTACTTGTTCCGGTCTTCATGCCTGGGGACCTGTCTTCCTTCAGGTGCAGTGCAAGAACACTTCAGTAGTCCAGCTCTGTGAGCATGGTCCACATCAATTAATAAACTCTCTCTTGATTTTAACAGCTGTGTTCTCAGCGTTGGCCCCAGAACTGAATTCAGAGGGTTCTAATCTTAGATACAGTTTCTGGCTCAGTCATTTACTGATGGTGTGAACATGAACAGACCACTTCATCTCTCAGGGTCCACTGTGAAGCACAAGATAGCAGAATTCACTCTGATGTCCCTTTAGGGATACTGTGAAATTACATTGAGATAAGGAACATGGCAAAGTTTGTGCCACTAATTTCTAAGATAAACTTCCATTTAGCTGAAAAAAAAATCACTGCTTCTCTTTGCTCATTTAATGACCATTTCAAAAATATCATTCTCGAGGGAGCACGTCCTAAACAAAATAAGACAACAAAGGAGTGTAGCTTCTAGTGCCTCTGACATAAGTAGACTTTTTATGTGACAAAGTTTTGTATATAATTTCATACATAGGCTCCTTTTATTTATTTCTTTAATTAATTTTATGGGTACATTTTAGGTATACAATGTAATGACATTCATCATTGGAAATTTGCACCTTTACAGAATCTCTCTTAGTTTTTATTTTTCCCCCTTCCCCTGCCCTCCCTTCAACCCCTCCATCCCTCCCTATTTACAAAGACTTTGTTTCCATTTTTCCATTTTCTCATATTAATCCCATTCCCTTCTATCCTTTCCTCTACCCCTCAAACTTCCTTCCCATTTGCCCCTTGTCTTCCTATTTCAAATTATCTATTATACCTTTTAGTCCTTATTTACACTTTCAGTTTCTCACACTAGAGAAACTATTAGGTATTTACACATGTGTGTCCTATTTATTTCACCTAAGAGTATCACCTCAATGTGGATCCATTTAGCAATAAATGTCTCTAATTTCTCATTTTTATGGCTGACTAGTACTCCATTTTAGAAAAAACCCCACATTTTCTTTATCCAGTCTCTAGTTGATGGGCATTTGGGCTGCTTCCAAGTTTTAGCTATTACAAACTGTGTTGCTATGAACATGGGTGTGCATATATCACTGTGGTATGATTTTTAAAATTCTTTGGGGAAGATCCCCAGCAGTGAAATAGCGGGGTCAAATGGGACTTCCAGTCCTAGTTCTTTGAGGTATCTCCATACTGATTTCCACAGTGGTTGCACTATTTTAGGTCTTGTCTTGTTCCAAATGAACTATTACATTGTTGTCTCAAGGTCCATGCTGCTGGAATTTCAATTGGGATTGCACTGAATTGTTTTGAAAGTATGGCCATTTTCACTATGTTGATTCTTCTTACCCAAGAGCAAGGGATGTTTTTCCATTTTCTGATATCGTCTTCAATCTCTCTTTTCAGAGTTGCTATAGTTTTCAGGGAAGAGGGTTTTGATTTCTTTTGTTAGTTTGATTCCTAAGTATTTTAGTTTTTTGGATGTTATTGTGAAAGGATTTCTTTGCCCTATTTCTGTCTCAGTGAGTCTATGTTTGTGTAGAGGAAAACTATTGATTTTTGTGAGTTGACCTGGTTATTAAGTCTAGAAGACTTTTGGTGGAGTTCTTGGGGTCTTCTATATAGAGTATCATGTGATCTGCAAATAATGACAATTTGACTTCTTCCTTTCCTATGTTTATTCCTTTTATTTCTTTCTCTTGTCTA
This sequence comes from Heterocephalus glaber, assembly GCF_000247695.1. The sequence goes on along the minus strand of NW_004624900.1, from coordinate 1,445,001 downwards.
ATTGCCTTGGCTAATGTTTCCAGAACTTTATTGAACAAGAGTGGTGATAGTGGTCATCCTTGTCTTGTTCCTGATTTGAGTGTGAAGGATTTCAGTTTTTGACCATTTAGTATGATATTGGCTGTTGGTTTTTCATAGATGGCTTTTATCAGATTGAGGTAGAGACTATCTATTCCAATTTTTTGTACGGTTTTCTTTTATCATGAATTCATGTTGGATTGTGTCAAATGGTTTTTCTGCATCTACTGAGATGACCATATGGTTTTTGTCCTTGGCTCTATTGATACAGTATATTACCTTTATTGCTTTGCATATGTTGAGCCATCCCTGCATCCCTGGGATGAATCCCACTTAGTCAGGATGTGTGATCTTCATGATGATCTTCTGCATTCTATTTACCAGTATCTTATTAAGGATTTTTGCATCTATGTAGTGAGATTGGCCTATAGTTCTCTTTTTGGTTTGGGTCTTTCTCTGCTTTGGGGATCAAGGTGATGCTTGCTTCCTGGAATTAATTCAGAAGTATTGCTTCCCTTTCAATTTCATTGAAGAGTTTAAACAGTAATGGCAGTAGTTCCTCTAAATGTCTTGTAGAATTCAGCAGGGAAGCCATCAGGACCTGGGCTTTTCTTAGTTGGTAAGTTTTTAATTACATTTTCAGTTTCATTGATATTGGGTTGTTCAGAATTTTTAGGTCTTCTTCCTTCAACTCTGGTAATTCATATGTGTCTAGGAATCTGTTCATTTCTTCTATGTTTTCCATCTTATTGGTATATAGGTTCTCGAAGTATGTATTGATGATCCTCTGGATTTCTGCTGGCTCCATTGTAATTTCATCCTTTTCATTCCTAATTGCATCAATTTGGGCCTTTTCCTTTCTTTTCCTCATAAGGTTGGCTAAGGGTTTGTCAATTTCGCTTTTTCTTTCAAAGAATGAACTCTTAGCTTCATTGATTTTTTTGTATTGTTCTCTTAGTCTCCATTGCATTGATTTTTGCCATGTTCTTTATAATTTCCTCCCTTGTATGAACATTGGGTTTGCCCTGCTCTTCTTTTCCTCGAAGCTTGAGGCTCAGCATCAGGTTGTTTAACTGGGCTCATTCTGTTTTCCTAATATGAGTATTCACTGCTATGAATTTCCTTCCCAAGACTGCTTTCATTGTGTTGCATAGATTCTGATACGTTGTGTTGTCATTGTCATTTAATTGAAGGAACTGTCTGATTTCTTCTTTAATTTCCTTTGTGATCCGTTGGTTATTCAGAAGTGTGCTGTTCAATTTTCATGTGTTTATGAAATTCTTGCGGTTTATTTTGCGATTGATCTCCAATTTCATTGCACTATGGTCTGATAGCTTCAATTCCTTTGCACTTACTTAAACATGTTCTATGAGTGAGCATGTGGTCTGTTTTGGAGAACAGCCTGTGTGTAGCTGAAAAGCATGTGCATTCTGATTTTGTGGGATGGAACACTCTGAAACATCTGTTAAGTTCATTTGTTCAAGAGTTTGATGGAGTTCTAGTATTTCATTGCTTGATTTTGTCTAGTTGATCTATCCATTTGTGACAGTGGGGTATTGAGGTCCCCCACTACTATTATATTAGTGCTTATATGATTTTTCATGTCTGTTAGTATTTGTTTTATGTAGTTGGGTGCTCTAGTGTTTGGTACATATGTATTGATGCTTGCCATCTTTTCCTCTTGGATTATTCCCTTTAAAAGGATGTAGCAGCAGCCTTCTTTGCCTTAATCAGTGTTGGTTTGAAATCCACTTGATCTGCAAAGAGTATAACTACTCCTGCTGTTTTTCAGGTTCCTGTCACATGGAGTATTGCTTTCCACCCATAATCTTTCAGTCTATGAGTTTCTTTTTGAATTACATGTGTTTCTTTTATGCAGCCTATTGCTGGATCTTGCTTCTTGACCCACTGTGCTAGTCTATTTCTTTTGATTGGTGAATTGAGACCATTAACATTAATGGTTATAACTGATAATATTGACTTATCATTGTCATGACTTTTTCTTTTTGTTGGATTCTCCCCCTTTGCATTTAATTTCTTGTCATACCTGGTGGATTCATTCTGCTGGGCTTCTTGGGATTTTGTGGTCCTTGTTGTCTTTTCCTATGATATTGTCTAAAATTTTTTGGAGTGCTGGTTTGGTATTCATGAAGTTCCTAAGGTGTTCTTTGTCATGAAAGTATCTTATTTTTCCATCACTTTTGAAGGATAGTTTTGCAGGGTACATCAATCTGGGTTGGAGGCTGTTTTCCTTTAGGGCTTGGAATATGTCACTCCAAGCTGTTCCTGCCTTGAGTGTTTGTGTTCAGAAGTTTGCTGTGGTTCTGATGGGCTTTCCTTTGTATGTGATTTGTTTCCTTTCTCTAACTCCTTATAGAATTTTGTTCTTCTGTTGGGTTTCTGGAATCTTAACAGTTATATGCCTATGCGTAGATTTTTTTTTTTTTGATCAAGGCTATTTGGAGTCCTACATGCCTCCCTTATCTGTATGTCAAATTCTTTTCCCCTGCTTGGGAAGTTTTCTGCCATCACTTCTGTGAACAGATTTTTTTTGTCATCTGGACTCTCCTCTTTCTTCATTGACTCTGATCAGTCTTATATTTTTCTTCTTGCATCATCTAGAAACTGCTGGATTGAGTTCTCGTGGCCCCTTACTTTTTTAAAGCAATTTTTCTTTTCCTGGTCACTAATTGCAATCTTATCTTCTATATCTGAAATTCTATCCTCACCTTGGCTCATTCTGCTGCATAGACTTTCAATGGAGTTTTTAGTCTCCCAGAAATCTGTTTGCATCTGTTTTATAGATTCCATTTGTTTCCTATGTTGGGATTCTATCATGTTCCTCAGCTCCTCCATTTTTTTTAATATATGTCCTCTCTAGATTTATTAATCATGTCTTGGACTACAGGCACAATTTCTGGTGTTATCTAAGAAATTATTTCTGATTTCATTTTTTCCAGATCCTCTTTTGTTGCTAGTTCAGTGAGTCTAGGTCAAATTGTTCCATCTAGTTTCCCTTTGGGTTTTCTTTAGGTGATCTGGGAGTCTGGTTTTGAGACTTGTTTGTGTGTCTTGTCATTTCAACAGTGGGGTGAGTATGTGTGCTGCTGGTACCCACATGGCTCACCTCCTCGGTGGTGGGGTGGTGTCACGATTGCCTGGAAAGTTCACCTCCTCTGGGCTGGGGACAGCTCTGCTTCTAGGCACTGGGACCTATGGTACAATGGCCTAGAAGTTTCACCTCCTTTGCCCATAGTCTACTTTTAATATGTGATCTAAAACTCATAATCACTGTTCAAATATTCCATGATTTTAAACATACCTTCTCTATGGATATTCTGAAAGTAAGATGAAGGGCATTTGCCTATTTAATCAGTAGGCAGCTGGCTTATTTTATGGTTGATATAGAATTGTGGTCTATTATCTATAGTTTGTTTCAAATAATGCCTAGGAAATGTTTTAGGTGATTCATTAGGTGGTAATTTAGGTTTATGCATATTATTATTGTTAACTAATGATAATAAAACCGATCCAAATGTGAGTATAGGGAGAAGTGACACCAGGTTTGATGAACCTTCTTGAGAGGGCTCTGAATACCCCTCAGACTTGGGGTTTTTGCGTGAGCAGTTTTGCTGACCACTTTCATAATCTCCAATGCTGAAGCCAAGATGAGTTATCACTTATTTAATGTGTGGGCTGATCCTCCCCCCACCACTCCTAATTGTAAATTATACAATCTCAACCTCTACAGCCAGCATTTAATATATCTGACTTTATTGCTTTCCATTTTATGAAAATTAATTACAGCTCACATTCTGACACTGAAATTAAAGGGTAAGCACTAAATCTTGTACACAACAATAGGAAATTAAGAGAACATTCTTTATTATCAGAATAATAAAGATCAGGGATGCTTATTTTTCTTCTCTTAAGGCTCTGAGGAGCGAAATGAAACCAGGTTTAAACAGGATATCACCCCTCCATAACTTGTGTCTTTGCAACATGAAAGGCTGAAGGAAATCATGATACTTTAATTAAAAAACTTCAACATTGTCTTTTATGGAGGGGTTGTTTTGTGATAACATCTCAGGCTACAGAACTCCATCCCTGGGGTTTGGTTTACTAGGGAACTGAGAGATTTAGGAAGTGAAGCAGATTACTTTCTGCACCAATAATGAGCCAACTTCCTTGGATTCTATAAGCACCTCTAAGATAAAAAATTTTTTTGTAAAGATAAATGTCAATGAGCTGGGGCTGGATAGTGGTATAAATATACTTTTTGTGTTAGTATAACTTTTGCCATAGCTTTCTAAAATAAAGGGCAGCAACCATGTATAACATCCAAAAAATAAGCACTTTTAAATTTGCAAACTGAATGTTTACCCCTTCTGTGCTCACATGTTGAATTCTTCCATCCAGAGTGATAGTACTAAACGGAGAGGCCTTATGGAGGTAACTAGGTCAAGAGAGGGAAACCCTTAAGACTGGGATGAGTGCTCTTATAAAAGAAACCCCAGAGAACAAACTAACTCCTTCTACTATCAAAGAGCACAGTGAGAAGGAGCCAGAAAGTGAGTCCGCTCCAGGCACCAAATCTGCTGGCACATTAATTGTGGGCTTCTCAGTCTCCAGAGCTGTAAGAAGTAAATTTCTGTTATTTATAATGTACTTAGTTTATGGCATTTTTTTATAGCAGTCTAGGTGGGCTGAGACAGAAAAGTATTTTTAAGTGCATCATTTCAGTTAACACTTACAGTAATCTAGTGAGAAATGTTATTTTATTAATAGATCAATAGATCAAGCAGTTGTCTTTTTTACTTTTCACAGAACTTTACTTTTAGAACTTTAAAAAATAACTTTATTATGAAACACACACACATACAAAATTGAAACCATTCAATGAAGAACAATGCAAGGGAAAAAAACTACAATAATATTCAAATACAGTAGAACTCAATCAAAACAAAACTGAAAAGCACTTAAACATTTTTCCATATAACTTAAAAAAGCATCTCAAGCACCAACAAGACACCAGAGGATGTGATTTGTTTCAGAAAGATCCTCAAAACCAACACTGAACAAATAGTGGTCTGGAAAAAAACTCCAGTTAGCTAGCAGACTCTACATAAGCCAAGCTTCTCCCTAATTTAAATATCAATACAGTCATATGACACGCGATGGAAACACAATCCAAGAAATATGTTATTAGGCAATTTCATCCATATGTATCCTTATTTACACTTTCAGTTTCTCACACTAGAGAAACCACTCAGTATTTACACATGTGTCCTATTTATTTCACTTAAGAGGATGGCCTCAATATGTATCCATTTAGCTAAAAATGTCTCTAGTTTCTCATTCTTTATGGCTGAGTAATATTCCATTTTATAAAAAAATCACATCTTTGCCAGGGATTTAGCTCAGTGGTTCCAGCACCTGCCTCGCAAGTGCAAGGTCCCGAGTTTGATTCCCGGTACCAAAAAAAAAAAAAGTCATTTATAAAAAAATCAGGTCTTCCTTATCCAGTTTCCCATTAATGGGCACTTGGGCTGTTTCCAAGCTTTTGTTATTATGAACCAAAACGTTTTTATTAGTACATGTTTGCAATACATTATGAGTCCATTGTTCATGGGGAGTTGGTACATATACATAATCCTCTTTACTTTCCCTTCTTCCCCCTCCCCTGTCTCTCTCCATCCACCGATGTTCCTCTTACCAAAAGTTTTACCTCTGTGTTTCCTCGTATCATGTGTCTTTTGTTTAAGCAACTGTCTATCACACACATACTAGGCCAGTAGTTTATTTTTTTTGTCATAGATACATTTAGAATATGATTAACACCAATATACAAAACATATAAAAGTGAGAATAAAAACAATACAGGGTCAGAAACCTGTTACTTGGTCTCTCCCAGTCTTTAGCCATATAACCTTAAGGGTTTCTATGGGGACCCATGAAACACAGTTTGAAAATCAGTGCCATAAAATTTACAGTGTTCAATAAATGTTCCAAGACTATTCACTGAGCCCTCCCTGTGTATATCCATGTAGTAACCAACAGAATTCTGTCTCTTCCTGAAGCTGGCTCCATTTCTTTCTGATCGACAGACGGCATGTCTTTGGGCTCTAAAATAAGGATGGCACTGGTATTTATTTATTTTTTTGCTCTCAATGTAAAAACTAAATGCAAGGCTAAAAATCTCTGACAGGTCCTATTTCCCATCATTATGAAATATTCAGATCTAGGCATTTACATAATTTAGGGCAGTACTTTTATGTGTATGTTAACATTTATCTCCACTGTATTTTGGCTTCCTAATGTTTAGAGCTATATTAACAGATGTCAGTCCAAATAAGTTAATAATACCATGTTTCATGAATTAAGTGGGGGTAAGTACAAGCTATTTTGCCATTTTGCTGATGATCCATGAAACCCTTCCATTGAAAAATACAATGCATTGTCTAAGTTTTGAACAATAGCTTTTCCACAGCAACATTCATTGACTTACAACTCACATTTTGTGTAACTGACATGAGTCAAAGACTACGACTGGAATCTGTCAAATGACCTCAATTCTGCTTCCATGTTGGCAACCACAATTGCTCTTGTGCATAAAACACTGCATGAATTTATATTTAATTTAAATAATTAAAGTGGATTCACCTTTTTCATTGACTGTCTATCATATATCAAATTTGCCCTAGCAGGGAAGAGAAAAGACATAGCATTCAGTACTCTGTGTGTTTATACCTTAGTGAGGGAGCCAGATAAGAAGACAAGTTATTTATAGAAATGTGAAAAATCATTTGAAACCAACAGCACATGATGCTACATCAAAACCTCAAAGAAAAATTTGTCAGGCTTAGGAAGTTATATCTAAAGAAAGTGGTGTTGGATAAAAGACAAAAATGGTAGATTTGAAAAGAAATTCTGGAATAACGCAGTGAAGGGCTAGCTAAATCCTCCCCTTAAAACTTAATGATGGAACTGAACAAAGCTTTAAGGATTCTAGAAGTAAAAGCTTTAAGGATTCTAGGACCAAAGTCATAAAACAGAAACATTTATTCAACAAAACACAACTGAGTTTCAAATGATGGTGGGACTCTCTGTCACTGTAGTCAATTTGTTCTTTTGGTACAGAAGCTCTACCAGGGTAGGGCAAGATGAAAGAACTAATTGAAAAGAATGCCTTGATTTGGACCAAATGCACATTTAAAGTAACAATCAGATTGTTACTGAGTAAACAGTAGCAATCCCAGAGGCAAACAACTAGAAAAGACCAGCTTCACAGCTGCTTGAGATTGTCATAGGGATGGGGGAAACAACAGACTAGCAGAGTAGAAAGAAATTTAACAGAGAGATCCAAGGAAGTGAGGTAGCAGTACTGAGCTTGGAGGAGCTCCCACATATCCTGGGTGGTTTAGAAAGATGCATCATTTTGAAAGATGCATAATGTTCTCGAGAGACTGGAGAGGGTCAGTTATATACTTGTTTCTGGATGAATGTAAGGCATAGAACATGGTCAGAGGAGGCATGAGAAGACCTAGCAAAAATCAAGAGCAGGACAGATACTAACACTTTCTGAGCTTTGAATACATTTCCTGGCCCATAAATTGCACCATTACCAAAGAATAAAACCAGACTGGCTCTAGATATTTAAGCACAACTTTGGTGACTAAGATTGATTCATAAACACTCCAAGAGAGATAGTCTTAAGTATAAAAAGAATAACAGCAAGAACAAGAATAACAACAACAGACAAAGCAAATACATCAGGAGCCACACACAGTAAGAAAGGCAGAATCTACTGTATTAGTTAAGTCACTAAATAAACAATAACTTCTTGGGGGGAATCAGAACCTAGAGTTATTACATAATCTGACATGACTAGTTTTCAATCAAAATAGGAAATGATACAGGATCAGGAAAGTATGACTATAGATGGAGGAAAAAGTGGAAAAAAGAAATTGTTTTTGAGAAAGCCCATGTATTGAACTTAGTAAACAAAGTCCTCATTTTATCCCTTGTAAATGTGCTCAAAGAAGTAAAGAAAGTCATGTTTAAAGATTTAAAGGAAAGCATGAACACAATGATTCATCACATAAAGAATATCAGTAAAAGGGTGTACATTAAGCAAGTGGAAAACTTGAAATTAATATAGTAATAAAAATGATAAATTTATTTGCATTGGCAGAAGAATCATAAAACTTTAAGCTAGATCAATAAAAACTATATGATCTGCAGAAAATAAAGGAAAAGAGAATACTGAGAAAAATAGAAAGATCCTTAAAGACTTGCAGGACAACATCAAACACATACATGCAATGAGAACACTTGGAGGAGAAAGAGAAAGGGGGCAGAAATCATATTTCATAAAATTTCAATGAAAACATTAATTTATATCACCAAGTGGCTTGTGAATTCTGTAAGGTTAACACAGAGATACACACTCAGATACAACACAAACTGTCAAGAGCCATAGAAAAAACAGGCACGTTTTGAAAGCAGCTAAAGAAAAAGCAACACATCCTGTATCAGAGAACTACAATACACAACTGACTTCTCATATGAAACAACAGAGCTGTGAGACATATTAAAAGTGTTGAAGGAAAGAGGAAAAACCTATCAGCTAAGATTCTGTATCTAGCAACTTGAAACCATATGAATAAAAAAGAACTAGGAAAGGTAATGCAGTTGATAAAGAGACAGCATATCATAGATTTTTTTCTCTTCTCTCACTTGATTTAAAGTATAACTGCATAAGTACAACTATATTTGTATTGGTGAGATTATAACAGGTAAAGATTCAATTGATATATCAATAGTAGCACTAAAGAGGGGAGAGAAAATGAAACTGCACTGGAGCAAAATTTCTGTATTTTCCTGGAGTTGTGTTAGTATTAATTGGAAGTAGATTGTGATAAATTATATGGTATTCCCTTGGGCAACAACTAAGAAAATACCTAAAAATATAATTAAGAGAAACAACAAAAGAATTAAAATGGTACCATAGAAAATACATACTTCAAACAAAAGAAGACTGGAAGAGGAACAGCATAACAGTCACAAAAACAAAAGCACACGAGAAATGTGGAAAACAAATAGAATAATGACAGACGTAAACCCGACCATATCAACAGTTTTATTGAATATAAAAGGATTAAACACTAGTCAAAAAGTAGAATTACCAGACTAGATAAGAAAAACAAGATCCAACTACATGCTATTTGCAGAGATGTACTTTAGGCTTAAATACAGAATAGATATAAGGTAGAAGGATGGGAAATATTATATGTAAACAGAAAACATGAGTGAAATTGAATATATTAATATCAGAAAAATCACATATATTTTATTTTATTCTAGTTCAGTTAATTAGCACATATTTGCAGTATATAATGTTTACATTCCTTCTGTGGAGTTGATACATGGACATAACACATCTTCATTCCTTTTTACATCACTTTTCCCTCCCCTCCCTCACTGATTTCTCCATTTCTTGATCCCCTTCCCATCTGAGAAAGAAAAATGCTACCAGGGACAAAGAAGACATTTGCCATGATAAAATTTTTGATTCTTCAAGAAGATATAATAATTATATAACACCTAACTGCAAAGCTCAAAATATACATGAAACAAAAACCGATAAAGTTGAAGAGAGAAGTAGGTCATATGACAATAACATCTGGAAGCTTTAATCACACTTTTAAGTATGGGAAGAATGAGTAGAAAGAAAATCAGCAAAGATATTGAAGACTTAAAGCTTTCATACAATTTGTCTTAACTGACATCTAGACAACACTGTACTCAACAGTAGTAAAGTACATTCTTTTCGAGTGCATATAGATCATTGTCAAGGACAGAGTATGTACTGGGTAAGAATATAGCTCTCAATATATTCAAAAGGAATTATAAGGCTGGAAGGGTTGAAATCACATGAAGCATGTTCTCTGATCATAATGAAATGAAATTAGAAATTCTCAAGAGAAAGAAAATTTACAAGTCTATGAGCCCATGGAGTGAATTTAAAAACACATAAATAACCCTAAGATTAGAGAAGAAATCATAAGGGTAATTAGAAAATAATTTGAATTGAATGAATATTGAAATATAGGATACTAAAATTTATGCAATATAGCTAAAGGATTGCTCAGAGGGAAATTTATATCTTTTTCTGGTACCCGGGATCAAACTCAGGACCTTGCGCTTGTGAGGTAGGTGGTGGAACCACTGAGCTAGATCCTTGGCCCCAAAATTTATATCTTTAAACAACTATATTTAGTAAAGAAAAAGGTCACAAATAATGTTAGTTGCAAATTTAAGGAACTAGAACTAAGTGAGCCAACTAAATTCAAAGAAAGTTGAAGGAAAGAAATAGAACATGTATCGTTTCTCAGTCTTTTGGCTAAGATCAAGTGTAGAAATAGAACATGTATCAATAAAATAGAAAACAGAAAAGTAATAGAAGAAACCAGTGACACCAAAAGTTGGTCCTTTGAAATGATAAAAAAAAGCCAAGCTTGATCTAGATTAACAGGAAAAAAAGAAACAAGACAATTAAAAAAAAAGAAGACCCACGGAATGAGAAATCAAGAGGGAAGATTACTAATGTCCTTGGAAAATTGGAAAGGATTAAGAGGGAATCTATTGAGTCTTATGCTAGTATACCAGTCTTTTTAGGTTAAGTGAACAAATTCCTGGATGGGTATACATGTCTAAAACTGACTCAAGAAAATAATAGAAAATTTGAATAGACCTACAAAATAAAAAGAAATTGAGTTAGATTAAAAATATTCCTACAAAGAAAAGTACAGGTCCAGATGTTTTCACAGATGATTTTCTTCCCCAGTGTTGCCAGGAATCAATCCCAGGGCCTCTCACATGCTGTGCAAGCATTCCGTCACTGAGTTACACCCCTAGCCCTTCACAGATAAATTTTATGAAATGTATAAAGAGTACATAATGCCAATCCTTTACAAACTCTTCCAGTAAGTAGAAGGCGAGAAACACTTCCTAACCCATTCACTGCTATCAAACCAGATAAGGTCAAGATGTGCACACTGAAAACTCTAAAACATTACTTAGACAAATTTAAAAAGTATCTGAAAAAATAATGAGATATTCCATGTTCATGGATTGAAAGACTTACTTATGGTTAGTTAAGATGGCAATTTTCTCCATATTGGTCTAAAAATTTAGTGTAATATTTATCAAAATCCCAGCCCAATTTTTTTTTCAGAAATGGCAAGCTGACCCTAATATTTATATAGAAATGCAACAGTTCAGAGTAGCCAAAGTAGTTTTGAAAAAGAACAAAGCTGGGAAGACTTACACAAACATTCCAAGGCTTTTTATACAGTAATCAAAACTGTGTGGTAAAGGTTGCAGTGTAGCTTAGTGGTAGAGGCCCTGGGTTTAATTCTGAGCATCATAAAACAAACAAAAACTAAAACTAACCAACCAATCAAACAAAACAGCATGGGTTTCATATAAGCATATACAGATAGATCAATTGAAGTGATATGGAAATCCAGAAGTAAACCTTTAACATTTATGCTCAACTGACTTCTGACACAGTATCAGGCCAGTTTAGTGGGAAAAGGGGCAGCTTTTCAACAAATGACTATGAAACCACTGGATATTCATGTGCAAGAAGATGAATTTAGAATCTTGCCTTTAATGTACCATATCAGAAAACAATAACAGACAAACAAGGCCTCCAACTGGATCATAGACCTAAAGGTAATAAATAAACTACAAAATATTGAATGAAAACATAGGAGAATGTTTTCTTGACTTTGAGTTAGACAAAAAGTTCTTAGATATAGCATCAAAATATAACTCATAAAAGTAATTTCAAACATCGGTTTTTATCATGATTAAAACATTTTGTGCTTTAAAAAGAAGGCATTAAGAAATGCAAAGCCCACACAGACATGAAGGAGATTTTTTTCAAAGCCTATAATTGTCAAGGAACACCCAAATATAGAACATATAAATTACTTTTTTTTTTTTTTTTGGTACTGGTGTTTGAACTTGGGACCTTGTGCTTGCAAGGCAGGTGCCGGAACCACTGAGCTAAATCCCCAACCTATAAATTACTCTTATAATTCAATAATTATGAAAAAATAAATAAATAGAAAATAGTGAAATATTTGAAGAGTTATTTCATTAAACAGGGTATACAAATGAATACTAGGCATGTGAAAAGATGTTTATCCTACAGTCTCTAATTCTACTCATAGATACTAAAGAGAAATAAGAACATATATCCATATAAAGCCTTTCTATAATATTCATAGCATCATTATTGATAATAGCCCATTTGGTAACAATCCAAGTACCCCAACAACTGTTGGCTACATGGAAGAAAATGAAACACACAACAGGTATTTCATTTAGCAATTTAAAGGAACCCACTATTGATGCATGCTTCAAAATGGATAAACTTCAGAAGTATTTAGTAGGAAAGGTCAGACATAAAGAAGAGCACATATTATATGATACTATTTCTGTGAAATGCCCAGAAAAGGGCAAGCAAAGTAGATTGTTGGTTGTCTGATGCTGGGAGTGGGAATAGGGATGAACTGCAAAGTGAAATGAGAATACCTGTGGAATGATCAAAATGTTCTAACCTTGGATTTTGGTGATGGTTGCCCAATTTTAGAAATTTGCTAAATCATATTAAATTATACACTAAAAAGACAAAAGGAATAAATAAGCTTTGGTTGGGTAGAGATATGGAAAGGGAAGGATGCACAGCCCTATAGAACAGCATGTGCAAAGGCTGTGTGTGGAGAAAGTACTCTGGAGAGTTTGAAGCAGAAAAAGAGATTCTCCATCAGTGAAGGCCAAGTGCCAGGAATACTGAGAAAGTGTAAAAGAGTAGGCGGTTTTGGATGTCAGGTTAGGAATACAGAGGTTCAATACCGATGAGTAGCTTCTATAAATATTTAATTTTTATTGTACAATGAAAAAACAAACATGATTGCAAAGTACAGTAAGCAAATTTGCTTAAAAAACCTTTTAAAAATATATTAGACATCTCACAAATAAAATCCTGGAGCTCATACTTCAGGATTATTGTATTTTTTTAATTCTAAAAATGAAAAGAAATCACATTTCATTTCATTGAATATGAATTCAAAAAAGTGAAATTAAAAGTATAAGTTCCAACTTGTATTTTATTGTTTTTAAAGAGAAAAATGATTTGTATTGGTTTTATTGTTGACAATGGATCCAAAGCACAATTTTCATACATAAAGTTAAGCTATTTATTGTACTGAAAACTGAATTTCCAAATTTTGAAAAGGAGCAGGAATCAAAAATTTTGAAGAATGGCCCAAATTGAAAATATTTACTTGTTGTACATATCTACATTGATGATAGTGATTAGTTATTGTCAAAAGATCTCTCTCTCTCTCTCTCTCTCTCTCTGTCTCTCTCCATATATGTCACATTCCCTTTTTTAAGAAAAATACTCAGCACATCAGTAACACAAAAGCAAAAAATCAAGTCAAAAGTTTTTTGTTCCTTGAAGAACTGGTTAAGTTTTTGGTTAAGAATTAACATTGGTATATATAATAATAATAGATGTTGGAAATATTTGATTTTCAATGCCTAGTTTTCCTTTTATTGTGAATTTTAAGTGTAAACTTTATTTTAGTTTCAAAAGACAAAGGTAATGGGTAACATATCCAGACGTAGCCATGAAAGGAAACGCCTCCTGCCAAGATGGGTTCTGACACTGACAATGGACCTCATTGCTCTTCCTTCTCTCCCACTAAAATGCCCCACCTGGTAGGGAGCTACTATCACCTGGCTGGTGGTGTCAGAGTTCTCTTAAGTGAACTTTCATTCTCAACTCATCTTGGCTTTTCCCTCTCCTCTGATCCTTCATCTCTCCAGAGGAAAGGCAACCGGGCTGAGTAAAAGCAACAGGGTGATTGTGTGATGGGCACCAGTGGTTCCCAGACACTGGGTTAAGAGGCCACCAAATTGATTTCACTTGAGAGCAAATTCAGATCTGAACCCAGTTTTTCAGAGGTGAAAGAGATCTATTGATTTTCGTCACAGTCACTTTAAAACTGAAATGATCGCCATTTTAACTGTGTCAGACCAAACAGAGTCATTGGAAATAAGTATCATAGCTACTGGAAGCTGTTTTTCTTTTGACCGAATTCTATATTGTACATCTGAGATGGAAAATAAAGTAATAAGACAGTGAAAAGCAGCTGGGAAATTCTATGGTGACTGAGCACTGGTTTGCAGATAGACTTCAACACCAGGCTTCTCTGGGTAAAAACAATTCACCTAAACCATGAGCAGTCTATAAGGCTGGAATAATTTTTGTACATATCTCAAATTCTCCAGTTGTTGAGGGTTTATGAAAAGACAGAGCTTTCTCAGGATATGTAAGCACATAGTATCTCTCAGATTTGTGGGCTTTCGGGAGGTTCTTGACAGAATTGAACTGAAGCAATCATAATATTGAACATAAACCTGTACATTTGAATCCACACACATAGGACACTATTTCTGGGAAGTGTAATTAATATTATGATGTACTAAAATGAACCTAGATTTCATTCATAGAAATTATATTAGATGAGCCCTTGCTTTTTAGGAAAAACTAGAGTGAAAAAGACTCAGTATCTCTTCAATAGGTAGGTGATCACAATTGGCCATTCCTGGTCTAGACACTTGAGAAATCTCTTTTTTTTCTTGGATTGTTTCCTAGAGATATAAATTTTCTTAAAGCATTTTCTAGAGAAAATTCTTCAGTCTTTATCTGGAGAAAATAATTATCTGCTTGGTTTTTAAAAGTGAAAAAAATAGAATTAACTTTTTCTCAAAAATGAGTTCGATTTTCTATAGTATCTCAATGATAATCCATTAGATTAACTTTTCAATACATTTTATTCAAGTGATGAGCCTGTTTTGCCTATCGTAAGCTATTATTTAACTGCTGCAGCTCCTCTCTATTCAGACCCTTCCCTTTCCTCCTTTACATTGTCCTCATTTATCACTGTCATTTCTTCATCACACTCAATTTTTGAATACCTACTTAAAAAAGATATTTCTGTATTTGTGAATGTGTATGTGTTCGTGTATACGCATATATGTTCATGCATTAAAATATATTTTAAATACTGCCATCACTGTGAGCCTTATATATTTGTTGATTTTAGTTGTGATTGGCAGAGGGAAGGGAAATACTATCTACTGTGTTCCTTTTAACCATCAGATTCTTAGGTGATTTGTTTATGGTATCTCAATTAATTGTCATTATAAAGTATATATTATTATTCCTATTTTATTGATGAAGAAATGGAGGCTCCAAGAGATGAAATAACTTGTTTGAGGTCATATGGTAGTAAATAGATTCCCAGTTCATGTCTTTTAGAGTAATACATCTCTGCTCTTCCTCAGTATTGCATGGCTCCCAGATGTACCTATAAGGCAGTGTAAAGGATGGCATTTAAAGGATATATCTACTTATCGGGGTAAAGCTCTACATGTCACCACTGACCCATGTCCCAGAGGCTTCATTACAATGGTGTGTACAGCACTGAGATATTGTTGAGTGCTCTCACGCAGAAAGTCTACAATGCACTTTTCCCAAAAGTTGTAGTCTGCGTTGTCTTGTAAACACACATGTCACTGAGACTATATAAATTAAGATGGAGTTAACAGTTGAAATTTATCTAGAAATTACAAAAGCTATACCAGGAGTAAATGGCCACATATTCAAAATGTCAAGAGTCCATCTAGAGCTCTTAATCAATTACTTAAAAGATACTCATTCATCATTTAAATGACATAATATCTTATCCTGTTATGTACTGTTGTGATTTATGGTTAGACTCTTGTCACTGTGAATAGGAACGAAGACTTTTCTTCATGGACAGAATGAAGAGAGAAAAGTTCAAATCAGATTTTATAGACAATGACCAGGTGTAGTCATGAAAAGCCAAACATTAAAACCAGGTGCAGTAGAAAGCTGGGGTGCCACAGCACTGATGGAAGATTCCAGGGGAGTCCATCTGATTCCTCCTTAGGTATAGGTTCAGGTAGAATCTATGAGGCTCTGAATTCTAAAATTTCTTAAGTAATATAATATGAGGTCTGTGAGACTAAGCCAGCACTCTTTAGCCTGCCATGCATTAATAGTATCACTTGTGGAGTCTTTAACATATTCTGATTCTCACTTCATGTCTAATCATCTGGGGCTTTGGAATAGGAATGCTTAAAAAGTTCACACAAAAAATGTGCAGAAAGAAGAGAGAGATAGAAAGAGAAGGAGGAGGAAGAGAAGTAAAAGAAGGTGGGGCAGGCGGAGAAGAAGGAGAAGAAGGATAAAGAAGAGGAAGAGGAAGAGAAAATGAGGAGAAGTGAAGGAGAAGGAATGAAGCACAAATGAAATGAAGCACAAATAAATCAAAAGAGGTAAAATGCTACCAGCAGTAACCTAGGTGAAGGGTAGCAGCGCTGTGCTAGAGCTGGCATGGATGGGCTTGTGGTTCTGCACATCTCTTTCCATTGCCATGCCAGTGACTTCAC
This sequence comes from Heterocephalus glaber, assembly GCF_000247695.1. The sequence continues at coordinate 1,428,420 of NW_004624900.1, read as the reverse complement.
ATTGGTGGTTTCAACTTGGCTGTGGAGGGGAGAATTTACACCACAGAAGGCAGCAAACACAAAAAACCAGGGCCCCCTTCCCTAAGAGCCTGCTCAGCAGCACAGCATTTGGTATGTTGTAAAAATTACATCCTCCACTTCAAACCAACCAACCAACCAACACAACACAACACAACAAAACAGAACAAAACAGCACAAAAAATAACCTTTCCCCTCAACCAAACCAAATCCCCAACCCAGAATACTCTTTTAGTGATACTATTCCAGGATGCACAGAGAGTGATACTATCCACTCTCTAGTGATACTATCCTTTCCACAAAGTGGAAAAATAATTCAAACAGGAAGCTTCCTGAGGGCAGAGACCATGTTTACCCCAGGATATAGCCTTGTGCCAGATATATGGCAGACAATATGTACTTGCTGAATAAATGAATGGTGCTTTCATTTTAAAATATTTTCTGCTATCTACCTGGTACCTTAATTTGGAATGTGGAGACGATGGAAAAAGGTGAAAAATGAGTAGTTAATATTCTGCATGGAACTGCCATTAGCTCCTGTGGGGAGAAGATATTTAACAAATGGAAAGCATAAGGTCCCAAATTAATCCCATCTTAACCTCGGGAAATGCATAAGGGAAGAAAATTCACATTACTGATTACACACTGGTACCTGGCAGATAGAAATGAGATAATAAGTAGATATTGACTTCTGTTGAGGTGAACATCAAGATCTATTGACCTGAGAGGTAAATATTGACCGAGGTGAAGTCAAGGTCAATATTTGCTTCAAAGAACAGGAAATCTTAATGCTCACCAATATATAAAGGTTATATGTGAATTTTTACATACATTTTCCTGGCATAACATTATGAAAGCTCTCTGTTTTCTTAAATAATGCACAAAAGTCCATTTTAAAAGTTTAGGTTTCATACAAATGGGAACTTTAAAGAATAAGAATTTCTACTCTCTCCTTGACCTTGACTTTTGCTGAGCATTTTGTTAAGCAGATTTGATGTGGCTTGATTGTGGGACGGCAAAGGTTAACACGAGTTTAACAGAGCTCCAGCCATCCCTTAGGAGGGCACAGAGAATGTCTCACTCAGTCATTGTGGTTCCCAGTGACCCTCCGTTGTCATGACTGTCTTGTCCATTGTGACCCACAGTCTTTCTCTGTGCTGCAACACATCTTGATCATATGGTTCTGAGATTTTTAAGTTCATGAAGGTATCCATCTAATCATTAGCTTTTAACTTATTTTCTGACTTTAGGGTGCACTCTATCAAAAGATGACCCTGGGCCAGTCAACCCTGGTCATCATGAATCTCTAAATGAAATTATTCTGCAGGCTCCAGGATGGAGAGGACAGGATGAATCTTTGAGGGACTTCTGAGTTGCCCTTCATTCATCTGTTCTTTGGAGAAGGCCAAATCACTATAGGTAGAAACTCGAAACCATGTGAAATCTAGTGCCCAACCACTGCCAGTTCCTATGGCATTAGACTGCTTAGGCCAAGCTGGGCAGAGCTCTTTGTGCACAGATGAGGTCTCATTCTCTACTGCTCGCAGAGGCCTTGGATAGCCTCAAGCAATTTGAAAGGAAGTAGGCTTGCCTAGTTCCCTTTTCTGCTTCTTCCTCACTGCTCCTGTTTCTGCTTCACCTAACTTTCAGATGAAGAAACAAGATGAAAGGTCCCTCACAGTAAAGAAAATGTCTTTGCAGCCCAACAACATGCCCAGCCGCTTTCTCTCCAATGAGCTCCCTGAGGGTAAAGTCGATGTCCTTTGCCTCTTTTCTCCTCTTAGGGCAACTCAGAGGTGCTGAAAGGGGAAGCTGTCCCACAGAGACCAGGTGAGCAAGTCCACAGCAGGGCACCCCCTGGTTCTTCTCCCTGCGTCCTCAGGGCATTTGCAGAAATGCCAGGGATCACCAGCAGGCGTAGCCTGCAGAGCAAGGGCTTCAGTCACTTCTCATGTCTCCGCCCTCACGGGCTGGGTTCTAATGTATGCATCACCTGATTTTCATACATGCTGATTGCACAGCGATTTATTCTACAAGTGCCAAGGAGAAGAGCCACCCCGGACTAAATGTAAAATCTTTATTCTTCCCAATGTCTAAATCATTGTTTTCTCGCAGCCCAGATCATGTGGCACACATTATTAATAGCTCTGGTCTCTCTACCACTTGACACGGCGCTCCAGCTGTCATTCTGCTCCCTGGCTCGTATGATTCTTGCACTGGTGAAGTGCCAGGCCCAGGGCTAGCCCATCAGTCACTGTCACCCACCACCCAGTGATGAATAGCCTGGCCGTCGCCGTGGCGAGGCCCAGGCTCTGATTCACACACGCCTGACTTTTACCAACTTCAGCTCGCCAGCTGAGGCCTGGCCCCAGCCAAGCAGGGCCGCAGTGACCTGGAAATGGCACCGCCCCCTCTGCCCCTCCCCCTCAGATTAGTTAAAAATGAAACAAATCCTAATGTGATCATGTCACTAATTATGCATTTAATTCAGTTATAAGGAGCTAATGGCTCTCTCAGTGACAGCTTTTACTGCTAAAAGGCAATTCATTCCTGAAACGGAGAAATCTAATTACACAAAATGCTCCTTCCTAATCCTTTCAAAGAATAATCTTATTTGTAGACATTAACATCCCAGATGCTGCTGCTGTTTGTCCATTATGACAGTGTTTGTCCTGAATAATGTATAAATAGCTCTTTCTGGACAGTTGCATGTCACTAAATCAATACAATTTGCTGCCTTCTGTTACATTAAGTCGGCCTGGGCAGGCTGGAGAAAATTAACCTTTTGTTTTCCTCCCCTCCCCCTTTCTCAAGGGCCTTCAGAATTAGAAATGAGCGAAAGATCAAAGGGGAGTGGGGTGTGGGTGAAAGGAAAGAGTGGGAAAGAGAGAGGAAGAGAGAGAGAAAGGAAGAGAGAACAGGTGTGACAGGTATAAACGAAGAGCTAGGGGAGGAAATGTCAGGTGGGGAAATACCAGGAGATGAGCCACAAATGCTAGGAGGGAGAAAATGGCAAACTTCTATGAAGGCAATTTTGCAATTGCTCCCTCTGTGGGCCTGGCACAGCACCTTATGTGCGGATCCTTGGTCTCCAGAATTCTTCACGTGCAATGACACATTCTGCTCCAGCTCAGGGCAGAGTGGGGGGACTGCAACCACTGGTGTCAGTGGCCAGGGACAGCCTTCCAGAAGATGCATCCTGGGCACTGTCCAACAGCAGCAGCTTGACAAGGGATTTGCAAGTGCTCTAGATAGTTTCACGTGAGGCACACAGTCTTGAGAGGGAGGTGTCAGGTCCTGATTCTGATTCTGAAGGTGAGGAAATGGAGGCGAAATAGCACAACAGGAATCTACCTTCTGTCTCTTGGCTTCAAATGGAATCTTTCCAGTATTTTGCCTCAGTTGACTCCTGCATATGCTAACTCTCTGATTACTAAAGAAGTTTTCATAGCAAATATGTTTTACCTGTCATTTTAGGATACCCTCAAAATTTGTGAGCAGGCACACATGCAAGCACGCATACACACAATTCATTTCTATTTAAAACATAGGAAGGTGAGTTTCTGATGAAATTGTTAAAAGATTGGAGGGGGTTGGGCATGGTGGTGCACACCTATAATACCAGCACTCTGGGAGGCTGAGGCAGGAGGTTGCAAGTTCAAGCCAACCTGGGCAATTTAGTGAGACCCTGTCTCAAAATAAAGAATAAAAAAGGGGCTGGACATATAGCTGAATGTGAAGGCCCTGGGTTTAAGCCCCAGTAACACACACACACACACACACACATACACACATATCCAAATATTGATATCATAAGGGTATTGAGTGTGTATGTGTGATCTAATTTCTTTATACTATGAGTTCTCTCCTGAAGATTAAATATGAGGTTGACAAAATGTTTTTGCAAACTGCCACATAGCACAATCATCAGCCTTCATGGGTCATATTGTCTCTGTCACAACTGTTCAAGTTTGCAATTGTAGGACAAATGCACCCACAGGCAGTAAGTAAATCAGTGGTCATAGACTAGATTGATCCTGAGGCTATGGTTTGCCATCCTGTGGATTAAAGAGTATTATCTAAAAAAGGTAATGTGAAATAATGCAATTTTATTTTTGAATTTTACCCTTTTCCTTTCATATTTTTCTGCTTGTTCCGAGTCAGTGCTTTATTCTTCTTAATATTGCCTTGTTATTAGAATATGGACATCTATTGCCTTCATACAAACTAAGGGAAGTCCAGAGAGGTTTCTGCAAATAAAAACAATTTTGACAAAGAGAAGTGAGAAACAGTGCATTGCATTTCCCTTGTCCCTGCTTATTTCCTGTTCAGCTCACTCTGAATGATTTGGGATGCATGAGTCAGCATTCCATTTTGTAGCTATACTATTGACTGTTTTCATTTCTGGTTCCAGAAACGGGATAAGGGAAGTGTGGTACAACATAGGTAGTTGTTGAGGTTAGGTGCTGCTGTCTGAAATAACCTGTAAAAAGCTTGCCTTGGTGCTATTCGGCAAAGGAAATCATTCACTATAAAGCGGGGTGTTTTATTTTTGTATTAAATTCTTTTATTGGTACATTGTAGGTATACAACACAATTACATTTCTCAATGGGAATTGTACCTTTACATAATACATCTTGGTTCTTATTTTTTCCCCATTCCTAGCCCTCCCTTCACCCTCTCCACCCATCCCTATTTACAAAGACTTTATTTCCATTTTTTTCATTTCTCATCATTTTTTCCTTTCCCTTCTTTCCTTTCCCCTGCCCCTCCCACTACCCCTACCCCTTTGGACCTTTTCTTCCTATTTTACATTATCGACTATTCATTCTAATCATTGGTACATTTTAGGTATACAATATAATGACATTCATCATTGGAAATTTGCACCTTTACATAGTCTCTCTTGGTTCTTATTTTTCACCCTTGCCCAGCCCTCCCTTCAACCCCTCCAGTCCTCCCTATTTACAAAGACTTTGTTCCTATTTTTCCATTTTCTCATATTAATCCCATTCCCTTCTATCCTTTCCCCTAGCCCTCCCACTTCCTTCCTGTTTGCCCCTTTTCTTCCTATTTCACATTACCTATTATACATTTAATCCTTATTTACGCTTTCAGTTTCTCACACCAGAGAAACTATTCGATATTTACACATGTGTGTCCTATTTATTTCACCTAAGAGTATTGCCTCAATGTGCATCCACTTAGCTATAAATGTCTCTAATTTCTCATTTTTTATGGCTGAGTAGTACTGTATTTTATAAAAAAACCCACATTTTCTTTATCCAGTCTCCAGTTGATGGGCATTTGGGCTGTTTCCAAGTTTTAGCTATCACAAACTGTGCAGCTATGAACATGGGTGCACATATATCACTGTGGTATGATTCTTTTAATTTTTTGGGGAGGTTCCGCGGGGTGGAATAGCAGGGTCAAATGGGACTTCCAGTCCTAGTTCTTTGAGGTATCTCCATACTGATTTCCATAGAGGTTTCACCAGTCTACACTCCCACCAGCAGTGGAGCAGGGTTCCTCTTTCCCCACAGCCAAGCAGGGTTGTTTTTAAAGGGAGTTAAGGTTGGGGAACTACTATAGTACTGCATTGCAAAGAGGGTCAGTGTAAAGATTGTTTTAAGAACAATAGTATAAAGAGGCTCAGGGTAGAAGAGAAAGCCAGGTGTTAAGGTTTCCATATTAAATGGGCCCAAAGTCCCTGTGCCATAGGGTTGGGCTCCAGCCTGTGGGCTGTTGCGAGGGGTGGGCCTTGTAGGGGCTACGCCTGGTGGGACTTTGAAGGTGACCTTGGGACCCCAGCCCCTTCCTTTCCTTCTCACTCACATGTTTCCTGCCAGGTTGTTTCTGCCTCGCACCAGGCCCATAAACAGAGGGACAAAGGGCCATGGATGTGAGCCAAAAGAAACCTTTCCTTCTTCTGGTTCTTCATCTCAGGTATTTTGTCACAGTGGCAGAAAACAGACTGACATGTCAGGTAAGAAAAGAAGACAAGAGGAAGAACAAATCACAGATACAACCATACTCTTATTTATTTGCTTCTCAAGCTTACAGTGCACAGTGAATACCAGATCCTTCCAAGCAATTTCTTGTTTATCCCATGCATGCAGACAGAATAGGGAGGCAGTCAAGCCTGCCCTTTTTGAAATTCAAAGGGATCACCTGCGAGGTGAGCAGGAGTTCCATAGCTCCCTGCAGTGTGGGAGAGCACAGGACACTGCTTCTTTGTTTTTTGTTTTTTTTTTTTCCTGGCATAGCTCTTCATTTTGTGTTATACTCCTTCATTCCCACACCAAGTTGTGCTTTTTCTCACATCGTTCTTATTTCCATAAAAACGTATGCGAATGATTGATTCTGGCAGTAAGCCTACCCATGGTGTTGCAATCTTCACTCTACGGCGAGGCTTCAGGGCCTAGCTCATACCTCACTTTCTTCCAGAGAGAAGGCCTGACCTGCTGGTTGTGAATTGCTGGCTTTCTTTGAAATAAACTCTTTACCATCTAAGAAGCCATTCAAGTCCTTCTACCTTGTCAGACTTTCAAAACTGGTTGTTGCCAGGCAAGCTGACCATGTAAATAATCCAATGATGAGTTGGGATAGGAGAGTTTAAAAGTAAAGTTAGCCAGTCAGTTGCTGCAAATGCTTAATCTCAGCTATTGAATTCTACTTTCCAAAATAGGGAAGGCCTGTCCCATGGCTTCTGAGGCTTACTGTGGAGAAGGAAGCAGCACAGGGTGGGATGCGAAACAGGAAGTATTATTCCTGGAAAGTAATTTATTTGGGGTGATCCTTTAAAACATCAGGGCCAGTGTCCCTGAAATGGGTTCAGATTAGGTGATCTGGTTGATTGGGACTTAATCCATCACTGTTTGAGTCCCCTCAAATGTGCTATCACCAGGGATTTGTCTGGCGACATATGATTTCACACATCTGTCATCTAAATCACAGATCCAAATGCAAAGTCCAGCACTAGGAAATGTAGCAGGAGTTTATGCAAATCCTTGGAGAAACTTGGGCCCATAAATCAATGGATGGATTACAGTTCAATAGCATAACCTTCTCATTTATGACGAAATGATGTTGTCTACATGAACACCTAGGTATTATAGTGATGAAGCTACAAAGATGTATTTCAGAGTAAGTCTCTGTGGTTCTCCCTTAGACCGGTCTCTGAGCACCTTCTATAAGACAAGAACCATTTCAATTAAAGCCAACCTCAGAAAAATACTAAGCCATATGAAAGCTTGACACTATCCTTGTGGAATAATAGTAGTAGTGATGGTAGTAGAAACAAACATTTCTTCAAGGTTTGCTATATCCATGCACTTTATTAAGCACTTTATATGTATTATCTGAGGAATTGAGAGGCTCAGGGAGAGAGAGAGAGAGAGACAGAGAGAGAGAGAGATCCCCAGTGTAAATAATAGCCTGAGCCAGGATTTGAACCTAAGACTTCCAACTCCAACTGTGTACTTCAAGATGCAAGAAAAACCACTATTATAATTTGACTGCTTTATGTAGAAAGCAAAGTGAGAGGTGTAGAGTTTTTCAAATACATCACCCCATACAGTAGTTTGTCAAATCACACATCCTGCTTGTTAATTCTAAACACCACAGAAAACACTTGTGGGAGGAGTCACTGTGTGGGTGTCCAGCCAGGACTCGCTCTGCTGCCTGCCTCTGAGCATGCCTGCCAGCCACCTTGCATGGCTACTGACACAGATGGGGAAACCAGGTGGCCCACAGCCACCCTGGAGCCCGCTTGGAAGTGACACCTAAGACGGGATCATATTCAATCAGAGTTTTCTTATCACACTAGAAAGAAAAACAAAATAAAACAAAACAGAGAGTAAGGGAGGAAAGAAGGGCAGAGGTTGGCCAACATATAGGAAAAATAAATTCTGCTGTTCTGTGGTATAACAGGGTGAGCATAATTACCAATAATGTTCTGTGTATCTCAAAATAATGAGATTTTGAATGTGCTCCCCATAAAGAAATGATAAAAATTCAAGATGATGAATATGTTAATTGCTCTGTCAGCATTACCCATTACATACATGGATCAAAACATTATGTTGTACCTCGTAATATGTACAAATATTATGCCAACAAAATAAAATTAATTAAAATGAAACAAAACCACATAACATAAAACAAGAAGGGTCCCTCACGATCTTTGAGTTGCTCAGTGTGGCCGACATGCCTGGCTGCAGGACCTAGGAGTGCTGTGCTAGAAGCTAGGGAGAGGGCGGGACCTTAGGAAGTAACTTCAATGCTCTTTGTTAACTTCCCTGGGAATAAAGAGATGCATCCCTTTAATGCTTGCCATAGCTGGGGATTTAAGATCTTTACTAACTGAGAGCGAAGTATCATAGGCTAAGGAAACTTTCTGATGTTATCCTAGAAGGAAAACTGTATTGACTTCATTCTTTCCCTTCATGAAACTGGTAATGTTCTGTGACAATCTAGGTACTTATTCACTGCAAATTTCTCTGAACATGATTTCTCTTCCTGAATTGAAATATAGCTAATGATTAATACTCGATGATGATACTTTTGATTTTTATTTTGTTACTTGAGGCTCTTTAATCGAAATAGTCATTTATTGAGCATTTATTATGCTCTAGGACTATGCTAAGTTCTGTAGGTGCATTTTCTCATCTCTTTCTCACAGCACCCATGATACTGCTCTACCCTCATCCCATATAAGTGACAAGGAAACCGAGGCTCCAGGGCAGGACTAGCTTGCTCAAGGCTAAATATCTAACTAGTGTGAGAGTCAGGACCTGAACTCACACATGACTAACTTCATTGCCCTTTCTCTTAACTACCTTCCCTTGCTTTTCCTTATATGAGACAATGAATGCCCTTGGAAAGATCGAGGGCTGAAAGTGGAAAGTGATTGCTGGGCTCATAGATGTCACATAGCTGAGTAAAAGCTTGAACATCATTTATTGTCTTTATTTTCCTAAGTGATAGATCCACTATAGTGGCTATGTCAATATGACATTAAATACCTGGGTCAGCTCAGTCAGTTATCCAGGCACACTGTTTGGCATCAAACGGATAAAAAGCATTGATTAACCCTAACTTCCACTTGGCATTTGGTTATCTGGCATAAAGAACACAGCACTAGACAAAGGATCTAGATCACAGAACAAATACATTGTAAAACAAATGATTCAGATTGTCTTGGATTCCTACTCTATGCAAGTACCATGCTTTATTTATGCTACTGAAAGTGAAAAAGATAATCCTCTCCTCTTAGTTTAATTCAGAGGCTACTTGATGTTAGCTAGCTTGACAATTTTGTTCTAAGTGAATCGAGGATGGTGACAGTGACAGTCTGCTGTCCCTGGCAGGGTTGCAAGATTTCCTTTGGAAACAGGCAAATGTTTCTGTGTTCCTTCTTGTTATCTTTGAAGCAGCCATGCTCTCTCACATAATCACTTCTCTAACCCCATCTGCTTTTGTCAGCTCAAACTTTCTGAGTCTCTCATTATAGAACTGAGAGGTTGGGTAGACTGGAAATGTCATTTCCTATGTAGATAGATAGGCCAGTCCTAGAATCCATCCACATAAGTTTCACCTTTCTGAGAAAAGCAGTCAGCCTCCTACACATTCATGATAAAGTAAAATCAGATCAGGCCCCTCTTGCCAACACCCATCATCCCCAGAAGATTATCATCATTGGGGCTGATGTAAGAGACAGAATACACACAGGTCAGTGTCCTGATCTTGTGTTGACTTGACAGTGCAGGCATCTATGAAAGGCACTGCTTGACCTAGACACCAAGGCAGTTTGATGTAGAGGCTATTGACAGGGAATCAGCTTGAAAGCCCCAACGCTCCTTTCCCGGAGTCACTTTTCATATTGGAGCCGCAATTCACACGTACTTGCCCTGTGGCACCATCAGGCATTAAGAAAGAGCCATGAAACCTGTAACTCAGACATTATGGGAAAATAAAAGGAAATTATTATTTTATGTTGTTCAATAACGTTATTTTATCTTTGTGATAGGCTAATTCATATACTCTGCAGAAGATTGTTTATGAATTAATGGCTTGGGATTCCAAATTTGACTTAAAAATATGTAACTTTAGCTGATGGATTCAATTTGAAATTCAAATAAGCGTTTTGTACATTTGCCCAGAGTCTTTAAGTCAATAGGTTTAAATAAGTAAACAAAATCTCTCCAATAATTTTAATACCATTCTCTTGGCTACAATACTCCAAGTCATTGTGGCTGGAAGTGACATCAGCAACATAATTATACTCTTATATTAGCTCAAGACATTCTTTGAGCTAAAATTGACCACTCCTGACTTATCCTTTCAGCATGTAAAATATTTCCAAGGAAGTTCTTTTTTGATTTTCTTTTCTCTTTTTAATCTTGTTCATTTTTACAAATGGATTTTAGATTCAACTTATTTATTTCCTTACTTGATGGTGAAATAATTGTTTTGTTCTTACAAAAGACCAAAAATGTGAATATCTGGAGAAATCACAGGACCAGACTCAGAATAAAGATAACAGCATCAAATTTTAGCCACCACTGTAGTGAGGGAGTTGGGATAATTTCAAGTCGGCCCTTCAACTTTGAGAAATCTGCAACTTAAAAGAGAGGATACATCTCCTACAACTAACTCTGCCTGGCCTCTTCTAGTCACTCAGAAACAGGACTCCTGCAATTGACAGCACTTTACATTATCATCTTCAAACTGAAAGCATTCATACCGCAGCTCATAGACATTCACAGAGCTGGGAGGAAAGAGGTCTTTCAAACCTTATTTACTATGGAGAAGTCACTGTGGCTCAGGGAGGTGAGCTTGGCTGTCTGATGTATACTCAGATTCTTCCGTCAAGTCCTCTGCTTCCATTGCTTACTTGGGCTTGTGATATTGACCCATTTGTTTGCTTGCCATTGCCTCTTAAATCTGCTCATTCATTTATTCATTCATCCACTCATCAAAGCACCCAAAATGTGCCATCTGGTGTGCTAAGCTCAGTGATACAGACAAACACAGGCACTATATTCAGTCCCCCAACTTCATGAAATTGACAGAGTAGTGGTGGAAGATGAGAAATAAGTAAGCAATGTACTTACTTAAGTTACGATTAATATTTTAGAAAGAAAGTAGAGTAAGATGTTGGAAAGTGATGGACTGAGAGGAGGCCCCATTTTGATAGGGTCAGAGACAGCCTAATTTGATCAAGGGCATTTGATCCATGACCTGAAGGAGATGGGGACGCTGGCACACAGGAACTTAGGAAGAGAGTGTCCTGAGCAAAGGGAAGATATGCAAAGGCCCTGGGCAAGTGTGCTCAGCTGTCACTTCTCCATAACCTCTGTAGGGACAGACTCTGATTTGGTGTTCCAGTGCTTCACAGCCACCAACTGGGGAGGAGCTGGTGATCTCTAGGGAAGACCTGGAGCAGAACATTTTGGAATCAGATCCAATGTGCTCTTTTGAAAGCCCTTGATACTAAGGTAGATGATATTGGGCAGATGGGTCTGATTATGTGTCAGGAGGGAGAGGAAGAGAAGACAAATGCCTTAGGGAATAGATATCTCTTCATCTACCAGTGATAAGAAGTTTGCCAGACTGGCTTGCTACTAAACAATATTAAACTTCAATACTTAGATAAGCAAGTTTTATTTAATTAATTTGTTTATAATTGATCCCCAAATAGTGCTTTCATCTTTTTGAGGGTCCCCTGAGACTATGAAGACCCACAGCATGTAACTCCCTTCTCTCCCTTGATATCCAGGACACACATCTGTCCAGTGAATATCTGAAAAAGCAAGACGGGTTCCTGGCAGGACCAAGCCTCTTAAAAACAGAAGCTGTCATTTGAACTTGGAATACAGAAAGCAAAGAGGGGGAGGGTAGGTCTCAAGTTAATTCTGATGACTGAAAGTGTTTTTCTACTTAATGACATCTGGGAAGAATGGAAACTTAGAATATTGGTTGACCTGAGTTTAAAGAGGTTATCTTAATTTATAATTCTTACTGAGTGATAATTTAAAAAAATTCATTTTTGAATCCCTACTCCCAAATTTATATGTACAAGTGCTTGTCCCTGTATCTGGAATCAGGCTCTTTAGGGGGATAATCAAGATTAAAAGAAGCCATGAAGACAAAACCCCAATTTGATAGGACTGTGGGTTTATGAAAAGAGGAGGCTCTGCTATGTGGGAAAACATTATGAAAATGCTGATGTTTTAAACAAAGGCAAAAATGTTAAGCAGTCAACAGACACACACTCTGCTCATGGAGAGAAGTTGGAAGTGAGGGCTTCCCTAGAGCTGTGTGGAGACAGCAACAATCAGCACTGGAGCAGTTGATTCAGCCACACTCATACCTTTTCTAGCTGATGATTCAAGACAGAAAAACCTTGAAAAGGACACACCAGAGTTCCCTCACTCAGCTGCAGTGGTCAGAGCAGGCTTCTTGTCACCTTGTCCCTGGGCTCTTTGGAAAGTGGGAGTCAGCCTGCCAGGTCAGCAGCAAGGCTGGCCAGGCATCTGAGGCCTGCCACCCCTCCATCATTGTCAATAAGCGAGATGGAGAGACCTGTACATCATTTCATTTACTATTGCAATGATTACATAGCTCATTGCCTTCCCATTGTTTCAGTGATAGATTTAATTAACTTCCAATTAATCATACAGGGTGATATTTAATGCTCAGCCCAGCACTGTGCACAGTGTCACAGACCAAAGAATATATTCTGAAAGCTTCAGTAATCAAGAGGTCATGGAAGATAGATGTTCTTCACTGAAGGAGAGGGAAGATAAATCTGTGTGTCCAGACCACTCTGGCTAACTGTTTTAGGATAATTGCTTTGCATTCAAATGATAACTTTCCATAAGGCCCAACCACTCACAGCCCAGGAGAGATAGATGGAGGGAGAGAGAGAAAATAGGGTTACAATATGGAGAATTCACTTGGTTATAATTCCCATTTGATGCCAACCAGACTGGGCTCACTAGCGAATTCTGCTTGGATCTGCAAGACAGTGAGCTGTGGAGAGCCTAGTATAGGAGCATATGCTGAAGAGGGGCTCTGTAATCTTTGTCTCACAAATGAGGAAGGAGGCCCAGAGAGCTTGGTAAGTAGTGTTTTTGTTTTCAGCAATCTTGAGAGCACAATGACCTTTTGCTCATTGTGTGACAGCACCTATTTCTGTCTTATGTTTCTTAATAAGACTTTCAGGTCTGAACAATGAATGTCAGGTCCTTGGGTCTAGCAGTGCATAGTCACTCTCTAGATTGTGGTCCCCAAAAGTACATGAGCCATGTGATAGAAGACCCTTGCACTAGAGCCCAGGTGTCTAAACTGTTTCTAACAAAATGGATCTGAACATCTGAGGAAAAGCTTCTAGCAATTTTCTGAGCACTCTGTAAGAAACTTATTGACTCAGAACACAAAAACATACTTGAAGAAATTGGTTATGCTTCTCATAGTTACATTTATACTAAGGCACCAGTGTGTTAACAAATAATATAGATTAAAATTGTATAGTCACACATTCATCCATCCATCTATTTATCCATTCACAATTATGTGCCAAGCACCTTTATATCATGAAAATAGTTGTTTCTGTACCTTTTCAAAAAATGTTCAGGGCAGTAAAATCTCAGATAAAAGAAATAACTCAAACTAAATTTTAAAGTCATTGTTAAGATTTTACTGAGAATGATATCATAATCTTTGGAAAGTATATAGTTAATAATAGAATGGATACTATTTGTGTCAGTAAAGCCCTTGCTATACTAATATGAACTGTTTGGAGATATATATATATATATATATATATATATATATGGATGTATGTATGACTCTAAAGTGGTCTTGAGACAGTGAAGGGTTAAGAATGTCAGCCCTGCATCCTGCTACCCCAATAAAAAGAATACATCTGGGTCAATTTACATGAAATAAAGGTCTGTTAGCCAACTCTATAGACTTCCATATCCCTTGTTTTCAGAAAAATCAGGTGTGGCATTATGTCTGGCACCTATAATAAATTTATTTAGGTAAATGTTTCTCCATTTAATTGTTCAGGATAACTTTTCAAATTAGGGTACATACAAACCAGGATTTGGAAATAGAGTTTACTTTAACTCTCAGGAGAGTTGGAAGAATACACTTGTGACTGTTGTGAATATCTGTGCATGTGCATGCATGTGTGTTTGTGTGTGTGCATACACACCACTGGACCCAAAGTGCTGGAAATAACTTGACAGTGAGATTAATGTACGGGGAGATCAACCTCATTCACTTTATTGCACACTCTAGGAGTCAAATGCAAAATGAAAGTTGCATGCCTTATTTTATGATGGAGACAACTGTCTTCACTTTGCAGTGAACAAATTGGAGATGGAACAAGAATGAACTCTTGTATCATCTACCTGCCCTTCTGGTCAGAAGGTTGACATGTGAGCAGGGCCATGAGATTACAGTCATGACCCAGTATTAAAGAATGAGGGACATTTGCCACTCTTGTTTCAATTCTGGTCATAAAAATGCATTAAGTTTGCCATGAGTTTCTGATCTTGTTGAAAGTGTCATCACAGGGAAGTGAAATCTGTAGAAGACCCCTGAGAATTCCCTGGATAGATAACATGCACTTAGTTTGCTCTCTTCATCTGAGAACTTGAGTGATTTCTTCCTTTGATCACAGCAGGCTACTATAGTATATTTTTAAACATAAAAATGAAGATTCTATTTTAAGACAAATATTTCTTACAAGAAGCAGTGGGATGCTAGCTGTACATCCAACCATTGCCTCTTGGGCAATGCTAACCAAGGGAAACAGCAGCCGAAACTTACATATGTCTTGTAACCTATGGGAGCAAAGAATTCCATGTAGCAGGTTGTTCTTCACACTCAAGTTGTCCTCTAGGCACTTGATTGGTTCCTTAAGCGTGAGTGTTACCTGATGCTCTGTGCTCTGTTCAAAACTTTGATGTGGATTTTTCCTCTTCAGATGTCGTTTTTCCCAATCTCTTCTTCTTATCAACTTTGTCCAATTCTCCGTCTCATTTCCTCAGGGCTTCCATATCGTCCAGGTATTCTGACAGTTTAATCACTATGAAGATGCAACATGGTGCTAATGGTTTGGGTGCGTCTTGTGTTAGTCAGCTTTCCATCACTGGGAAAGGTACCTAACACAAACAGTTCAAAGGAGGAAAGGCTTATTTTGGCTTAGAGTTTTAGAGATTTCAGTCCATGCTGTTTGGGCATTTCTCTGGGCCTGTGGCAACATAGTACATCATGGCAGGAGTGCATGGTAGTGAGGTTGCTCACCTCATGGTGGCTTGGAAGCGAAGTGGTGGTGGTGGTGGGAGGCTATCATCCCAATATTTCCTTCAAGGCCACACCCCAGTGACCTAACTTCTTTGGATTAGTTTTTACCTCGGATGATGACAGCACCTCCCAGTAGCACCACAGTCCAGCACTCCTTAGTTCATGGGCCTTCAGAGACACTGCAGATATAGCTGTAGTAATGTGACTTTTCAGAGCAACCCTGTCCTAGCACCAAGAAATGAATGTAGTGTTGGAAAGTCTCAGTTGGTTTCAGAGGGTGAGATATTTGGGGATGTGATAGAGGGAGAAAAGAGAAATGAAATCCTACTGTGTACACAACTGTGTACTTTATTATATATACATCCAATTTTTAACTGATGATCAAGCAAGTTATAATTATCTCTCAAACACCACACATTTTTGTTTATGAATAAAAATGGGAATTTTCAAGGGTGCTCATCTTACAATTACTTCTCACAGACTTTTTATAATGTGGAGTTAGATTTTGTGAAGTATTCTTATCTAGCATCAATTCAAAACATTTATTGAGTGTCTTTACTATGTGCCAGACTCAGTGTTTGGTGCTGGGGTACAAACATGAATAAAGGACAACCTCTAACCTCAGAGGCTTCAGCTTCATGTTGCAGAAAAACAAATAAGCAAGTGATTTCAGTACCAGTGCTAAGTCTGGGGTGGAGGTAGTGAAGAAGAGTGCCAGACCCTGTATTAGAAAACAGGGAAATGTTCCCAGAGGAAAGAGCATCTTGTTGGAGACCTGGGGAAGAAGGTTGCAGGGGAAATTAACATAAGTTAGGGTTTAGGCTAAGATTTCAAATACAGTGATTTAACTAGGCTAGAGTGGATTCATCTCCATGAAAATCTGCAGGTAAGAGGCTTAGACTTGTCTGTTCTCAGCAAGCACTATTTTCTGCTCCTTCTGCTGCCTGCCTCCCTGCTAGTGCAAACATGGAGAAGGCCAGAGGCAAACAAGGCAAGAGCAAGTTGTCATGTTCAGTACTTCTGTATGCTTGACACAGAGTGGGAGGCAAGAGAAGAGGTAACACATATGCTCTGCTCAAGGATTTGTATTTTTCATTGACAGTGATGAAAAAGGAAGCCTGTGTAGAATTTCAAGCAAGGCAAGAAACCTTTGTGATTTTTATTTTAGAACATTTACTCTGACAGAGGTATAAAGAATAGATCAGAGTAGACATTGAATGGTTCTTTAATTCCTAGTAATTTTCAACATTTCATACTTTGGAGGAATAGGAAAATATAGAGAAGAGCAACAGATGAAAGTTTCTTATAACAAGATTCAACATCGCATACTTTTTCCTTGTTTGTGTTATATTACTCAGTATGAGAAGCATGGTTTCTACCCTAAAAATGAGCAAGCAAATATTTTTAGATTACTATCACATGAAGGCACACACTACTTAAAGATAACAAATGAATGCACAATACTTTTTTTTTTTTTGGTACTGGAGATTGAACTCAGGCCCTTGTACTTGCGAGGCAGGCAGCAGAACCACTGAGCTAAATCTCCGGCCCTGCACAATACTTTTTATGGACTGATTATACAAGTAATTCATGTTCATTATTGGAAAATGGGAAATACAGAAAATTTAAAAACCCTAAAGTGTAGTGGTATCTAGATCATGTGCACCAACTCTTCCAATGAGGACATATAGACAAAGTAGATAAGATTTTGGTGAAGGCATTAAAGCACTGATGTGGTAGTAAAGAATGACTGATCTGAAATCCAGGAGACCAGTATTTAAACCAGAGAGCTTTGATTTGGGGGTAGCTTTCCCATGCAGGTGATTTCTAATCTAATAAAAATCGCTAAGAGAGAGACAGCCTTTAGCAACCTTGAAATTTGGAGCACAACACATGAAATATATGGCTAAGAAGGGTGGGGGTCCAGGAAAACCCTATCCTTTGGACTGAGACTTGAATGACTGGATCTAAATAGTAGGGTGGAACCAGAAGGAAGCCAACATTCACATGGTGCATGACTCAGAGCCAGTTATCCTGTTGGCTCAGAAAGAAATCTCAGTACCTGAAATTGGATTTGTCTGAGTTTAGGTTGTTAATGCTCACTTGTGCCTTGAAAGAATGACAATCCTCCTTTTAAGAAGTTAGCATTGTCCTAGACCTTGAGGTATTTGTGTTAGCAATTTAAAAAATCCAATGATTGGCTCACAATCAAGGATAATTAAGCAACCAAAGGGATAAGTAAATATAAGCAAGAATCAATAGAAAAAATAGACAATCCAGACAAACAGATGGTTCAGATACTGTATTATCAGTCATAATGAGATAATTAGGGTAAGTCCTAATCCAATATAATTGGTGTTTTTATAAGAAGAGATTAGACTGGGGGTGGAGTTCAGTGGTAGAGTGCTTACCTAGCATATGTAAGAATCTGGTTTCATCTCCAGCAATACAAAGAAAAGACAGCATGCTATAGAGAGTGTTATGGCTTATGTTCAGATGTCCCCCCAAAGCTTCATGCTTCTTCAGAGGTGGCTGGATCTAGAGTGTGATTGATTTATGCTGAGGCTAGGCCTGAGGGCACTAGGATTAAAGGTGTGAGTCCTATGGACTAAAACTTGTATGAACTGTAAGCCAATTACACTTTTCCTCCTTTAACTTCGGTTGTTGAGTGTTTTGTCTCAGCAATGAGAGACAAGTAACAGAGAGAGAGAGAGAGAGAGAGAGAGAGAGAGAAGAAAGGAGAAGAGGAGGAGGAAGAGGTGGAGTGGGAAGAGGAGAAGCAGAAAGAGGAGGAGGAAGAAGAGGAAAAGAAACATAAGGAGGAGGAATAGAAGGAGGAGGAAGAGGGGAAGAAGAGATTAGAACACAGACACACACAGAGGGAAGACAATGTGAATGAAGGCCATTTACAAGGCAAGGAGAAAGACCTCAGAGGGAATCAACCCTGCTGACACCTTGATCATGGACTTCAAGCCTTTAGAATTCAGACAAAATATATTTCTGCAGTTTAAGTCCATAGTCTGTGATACTTTCTTGTTGCTGTCGTTGCTGACTGACTCACACTCACTGAATGGAAGGGCAAGCTGAGATTCAGCTAGGACAAACCATGCATCCTTCTCTTTTCCGAGGAGAAAGAAAATAAAAAATAGCTTCTCCGCCAAAGGATGGTGTCAGCAAAGACATAAAGGGAATGTAATGTTCTCTTTCTCTTTGAAAGTACACATTATGAAAAAGAAGATAAGAATTTGGAAAAAAATCAAGAAATCCTGTTCTCATTAGGCGTTTTTGATGATTCATGAAGTCCTAGTCTCTGGAATTTCTTTGATCATAGAGATGTGTGTTTATTATGGTAAATCATGAGAGGTACACAGATTTCATCTGAATTTTGAGCAGCTTAATTTAAGTTAAATTCCTGTCTTTGTCCACTCAATATTGCAGTCCCTGGATGTTGCACTGGTCTAAAATTTGCAGTACATGTAGATCATGTTAGCTGTCTGTCCAGGTTATTGTGATGGATAAAGATTAATTTTATGAATATAGTAACAAAACATGTTCAGCATCAAAATATGTTCATTTATGATAAGCATCTGGGATAATAAGCATCTAGACAAAAGTTATGTCCTTTTCCCCCCAAAAGGAAAGGCATACTTACCTTTAAAGAAACACTCGGTTACCAACAGTGATATGATATACATTTCATTACACATTAGACATGATATTAGGGTTTCAGATTTTGAAACTCAAATGGAATTCAGTAGATAGTCTTTCCCTATACTATAGGCAAAAGTCTGCACAAAGATGGGTCCTTAGGGTGAAGAGAGAGAAATATCACAGAACATTGTCTCTTCCATAGAATTATATGAAGTAGTCCATTGCCTAATAGATCAATTAACTGAGTTTTCTTATTATTTGTGATCTTTGCAGAATTTGGAGTGGAAAACTGGCAGTATGAAAATGACATTATTTTAGGTTAGGATGAGCCAGAGGTTTACCACCTTGGAAGAAGAGAGTTAGATGATACCATGGTCCAAGTGAATGAATTTAAGTCCTGAAGCAACAAGGTGCAGAGCTGAACTTGAAGTACATTCAAGTTCATTTCTAGAAAAGATTTTCCTCCTCTGATGACCTGTTTCTGTCTCTGATCAAGAGACTAGAAAGGAAACCTGGGAGGACCCAGGCAAGGCAACAACTCAATCAGAAATAGGTAAGACTGAGCTGAGAGGGTACTGTCAATCACTGCGCCATCACAGTTGGTAATGGCTTTTGGCATGGCTTTGCCTGGCAAGCATTTGGAACTCTAAGAGAAGGAAAAAAATAGACACATGTATTCCTCTGATCTCAAAGTCAGATTCTCTTTGACCACTTGCCTAAGACCCCCAGGAGAATTCCAACAGGAATGAGACTCTGCTTTTCTGTGTAGAAAGATAGACTTCTGTTCCCTGTACCAGCAGTTCTGCCTGGCTGCTTCCATCACCAGTTTATTTAATAACAAACTTAGTTACCAAGGGCTACATTTCCTTTCTCTTGCCTAACCCATAGAAAAATTCAATCGGTTTTCAATTGCTGCTTCATGACTGAATTTGTCCAAGAAAATATCTCTACCCTTCAGTGAGCAGAAGAAAGAAAGATTTTTAGAATGAGGGATGGAAGAATGAATGCATGGCAAGAGGAGACTTATGGTGGAAATCATGTGTCCATTACTTGGGCCCATGCAAGCCTTCACCTGCAGGGGTCTGGGGAAGCTGCTTGGCCCAGTTGTGTTTCAACTCTTGGACAGTGCATCTTTAGGAAAGTGTTCAGTGTCCCCTGGGCATGTAGATGATCTCAGTGTTGCAGCCCTGGCAGACTCTGCCCACCTGGTCAACAGTGAACTTGAGTGCATCTTTCGGGTCCCTTTTTCTCTTTCAGCACTTCTCAATCTGTCCCCACAACCAAGCATTATTTTTGCCTTCAGATTATCTCAAATTAAACCAAAGTTCTTGCTTTTATTTTTATAATTTTTCTTTTCTTCCTGATTCTAACAATTTCTTCTATGCCTTTCCAGGTCCTTGGTCAAATATTCCTCAATTATTGAAAATGAGAGCTTGGATCCAGGAGTCAAAAGTCTTTGACAGAGCTGATCTGGCTCTGGTACTAATGGTATGATCCTGGGAAAGTTCCTTATCTTTCTCAATCTTTAAAACAAAGAAATTAAATAAGATAGCCTAGAAGCCTCCTTGCTGCTCTGGTAGCCCAGATGCTCTTGATGGGCAGCAGTGTGCAGTTGCTCTTCAAGGCTGGGTGTTAGTCTGCACCTGCTATCTGTAAGCTCCTCTTCACTCCCTAGTGGTTTCTGGTGCCTTGAAAGATTTTGCCCAACTAATTTTGTTCTATTCATTAATTAACAATATAAATATATATGTTTAAATTAACAACTCCTCCAAAAACAGTGAACCATTAATAATAAAATTTTATAATCATCATAAAACTGTCCAGGGCATGGAAGATGGTGTAATAATTCACACCTAATTGCTTTCAACCTTGGGTCCACAAACACACTAGTTGGAAAATGAATTCAGATACTGTAATTCATGTCAGGTCATGTTTTATTATTTAATTTATCCTTGATATTTAAAAATGAGCCTTTGGAGCTCAAATAATCCTCAAATTTACAAACTACATATGGATCTACAGAAATTCTACATTTGTCGGTATTATGAGCCTCTCAGTGGGGAGATCTGTCTATATCTTGGTGTTTTCTGCAGCACAGAGATTATTTAGTTTAATAATAAAAATAACTCACATAACAGATAAGAGCCTGAATTGCAAAATGAGAGTATTGAGAACATTCTTTTCTAAGGTAAAAAAGGTGAAAGGGCAAGAAATATATAAAATCTATAAAAACATTAAATTATCAAAGGGATTGTAGAATTATAGCATAATATTTAATACTAAAAACTCTGGACCCAGCCTGCCTGCATTTAAACCCCAGTTCTGTCACTTAGCAGTTGAGTTTGACCTTGAGAAAGTTACTTAACTGCTCTGAGTTTTAATTTTTTCATCTGTTCCAAGGGAATGATGACGAAGGGAGTGATGTTAGGAGAGTTGTGTAAATTGATATAAGTAAATTATTTGGAATGCCTTGTACTTAGCAAGTAAAGCATTGTGATCATGAAATCCTTCCTCAAAGGCTGGTAAAGATGTGTGTGTGTGTGTGGGTACATGTTTGTGTCTTGTATCTACATAGCCTGAGACTTATGTATGAAGTATTGCTTTTAAGATGAGTGACTTTACCCTAAGGTCTGTTCACATATTTAATGGGTCAACTAATCTAAAACAGTTTAAGACAGCTACAACCCTTCCCAGTGCAGAGGAGGAGGCTTCTGGGGGCCATACCACTGCTCTGGGTTACAGGAGGTGAGCCACACAGGCACCAGCATCACCACCCCAAAACTCCTCCCCAGCACTGAAATGAGAAGACATGTAAACAAGCCTCAAAATCAGACTTCCAGATCACCTACAGCAACCCCAAAGGGAAACAAGATGGAAAATTGTGATACTCAACCACCTGGACACCCTGAACTGGTAACAAAAGAGGATTTGGAAAAAATTAAATCAGAAATAATTTCTGAGATAAGAGCAGAGATTGTGCTCATAGTGCAAGATATGATTAATAAATATAGAGAGGACACAGATAAAAAGTAGAGGAGCTGAGGAACATTATGGAATACCAGCATAGGAAACAAATGGAATCCATAAAACAGATACAAACAGATTTCCAGGAGATTAAAAACTCCACTGAAAGTCTACACAGCAGAATGAGCCAATGTGATTTCAGATATAGAAAATAAGATTGCAATTAGTGACCAGGAAAAGAAAAATTGCTTTAAAATTGCAATGAACCATGAGAAATCAATACAGCAGCTGCTAGATGATGCAAAGAAGAAAAACATAAGACTGATCAGAGACAATGAAGAAACAGGAGAAAGTGCAGACTACATAAAAAAACTGTTCATAGAAGCAATGGCAGAAAAATCCCAAGCAGGAGAAAAGAACTTGACATATAGATAAGTGAGGCATATAGGACTCCAACTAGCATTGATTAAAAAAATATATACACATAGGCCTATAGTAATAAAGATTCCAGAAATCCAAAAGAGAAGAAAATTCTACAAGCAATTAGAGAAAAAAAAAAAAACAAATCACATACAAATGAAAGCCCATCAGAATCACAGCAGTCTTCTCAACCCAAACCCTCAAGGCAAGAAGACCTTGGAGTGAAGTATTGCAAGCCCTAAAGGAAAACAGCCCCCAACCCAGATTGATGTACCTTGCAAAACTATCCTTCAAAATTGATGGAGAAATAAGAAACTTTCATGACAAAGAGAACCTTAGGAACTACATGAATACAAAACCTGCACTCCAAAAATTTTAGACAATATCCTAGTAAAAGGCAAAGGACCACAACCCCAGGATAAACAGCAGAATGAATCCATTGGGCATGACAAGACATTAAATGCAAAGGGGGTGAATCCAACAAAAAGAAAAAGCCATGACAATGATAAGTCAATACTTATCAGCTATAATCATCAATGGTAATGGTCTCAATTCACCAGTCAAAAGAAATAGACTGGCAGAATGGGTCAAGAAGCAAGATCCAACAATATGCTGCATAAGAGAAAGACAGTTCATTCTAAAAGAAACTCATAGACTGAAAGTTAAAGGATGGAAAACAACACTGCATGTGACAGGAACCAGAAAAAAAGCAGGAGTAGCTGTCCTCTTTGCAGATCAAGTGGATGTAAAACCAACACTGATTAAGAGAGACAAAGAAGGTCACTACATCCTTGTAAAGGGAACAATCCCACAGGAAGAGAAGACAATCATAAATATATATGCCTCAAACACTAGTGCACCCAACTATATAAAACAAATACTAATGTACATGAAAAATCATATAAGCACTAATACAATAGTAGTGGGGGACCTCAATACCCCACTGTCACAAATAGATAGATCAACTAGGCAAAATTAAGCAATGAAATACTAGAACTCAATCAAACTCTTGAACAAATGAACTTAACAGATGTTTCAGAGTGTTCCACCCCACAAAATCAGAATGCACATGCTTTTCAGCTACACACAGGCCATTCTCCAAAACAGACCACATGCTCACTCATAGAACATGTTTAAGTAAGTACAAAGGAATATTATCATACTGTAGTGAGATGAAATTGGAGATCAATAGCAAAAGAAAGTGCAAGAATTTCAAAAACATGTGGAAATTGAACCACACAGTTCTGAATAATCAATGGGTCTAGAGGAAATTAAAGAAGAAACCAGATAGGCAGTTTCTACAATTAAATGACTATGACAATACAACATATTGGAATCTATGGGAAACAGTGAAAGCAGTCTTATGAGGGAAATACATAGCAGTGAATACTCATATTAGGAAAATAGAGCAAGTCCAATTAAACAACCTGATGCTGAACCTCAAGTTTCTAGAAAAATAAGAGCAGGACAAAACCAAAGCGCATACAAGGAAGGAAAGTATAAAGATCAGAGAAGAAATCAATGCAATGTAGACTAAGAGAATGCTACAAAAAATTAATGAAGCCAAGTGTTGGATCTTCAAAAGAATAAACAAAATTGACAAACCCTTAGACAACCTTATCAGAAAAAGGAAGGAAAAGGGCCAAATCCATGTAATTAGGATTGAAAAGGATGAAATTACAACTGACCCAGCAGAAATCCAGAGGATCATCAATACCTACTTTGAGAATCTATATGTCAATAAGATGGAAAATATAGGATAAATGATCAGATTCCTAGATACATATAAATTACCAGAGTTGAAGGAAGAAGACCTAAAACTCCTAAATGACCAAATATCAATCAATGAAATTGAAATCATAATTAAAATCTTACCAACTAAGAAAAGCCGAGGTCTTGTTGGCTTCACTGCTGAATTCTACAAGACATTTAGAGAGGAACTACTGCCATTGCTGTTCAAACTCTTCAATAATTTGAAAGGGAAGCAATATTCTTGAATTCATTCCAGGAAGTAAGCATCACCTTGATCCCCAAAGCAGAGAAAGACCCAAATGAAAAAAAAGAACTATAGGCCAATCTCTCTAATGAACATACATGCAAAAATCCTTAATAAGATATTGGCAAATAGAATGTAGAAGATCATCAAGAAGATCATACACCCTGACCAAGTGAGATTCATCTCAGGGATGCAGGAATAGTTCATCATATGCAAATCAATAAAGGTAATACAGCATATCAATAGAGCCAATGATAAAAACTATATGATCATTTCAATAGATGCACAAAAAGCATTTGACAAAATCCAACATGCATTTATGATAAAAATCCTACAAAAAAGTGGAATAGATAGTCTCTACCTCAATCTGATAAAAGCCATCTGAAAAACCAACAGCAAATATCATACTAAATGGTCAAAAACTGAAATCCTTCACACTAAAATCAGGAACAAGACAAGGATGTCCACTATCATTACTCCTCTACAATGTAGTTTTGGAAACATTAGCCATGGTAATTAGATAAGAGAAAGAAATAAAAGGAATAAAGATAGGTAATGAAGAAGTCAAATTGTCATTATTTGCAGATGACATGATACTGTATATAGAAGACCCCAAGAACTCCATCAAAAGTCTTCTAGACTTAGTAACCAGATTCAGTAAAGTAGCTGGGTACAAACAAGGTCAACTCACAAAAATCAATAGTTTTCCTCTACACAAACACAGACCCACTGAGACAGAAATAGGGCAAACAATTCCTTTCACAATTTGAAAAAAACTGAAATACCTAGGAATTAACCTAATGAAAGAAATCAAAGACCTCTTCTCTGAAAACTATAGCACTCTCAAAAGAGAGATTGAAGATGATAACTGAAAATGGAAAGACACCCTTTGCTCCTGGGTTGGAAGAATCAACATAGTGAAAATGGCCATACTTCCAAAACTGCTATATAGATTCAATGCAATTCCAATTGAAATCCCAGTAGCATACTTCATGGCCCTTGAGAAAACAATCCAAAAATTCATTTGAAACAAGAAGAGACCCAGAACAGCAAAAGCAATTCTAGGTAATAGTAACATGGCAGGGGGTATCACAACCCCCAACTTGAAACTATACTACAAAGCTACTGTGATAAAAGCAGCATGGTACTGGTAAAGAAACAGACCTAAGGATCAGTGGATTAGAAGATTAGAAGCTGCTGAAACAACTCCAGACACACTCAGCCACTCATCTTTGACAAAGTAGCCAAACACCCTCACTGGAGGAAAGATAGCCTCTTTAATAAATGGTACTGAAAAAATTGGGCTTCAACTTGGCAAAGAATAAAACTAGACTTATATCTCTCACCATGCACTAAACTAAAATTGAAGTGGATTAAAGAAGTAAATATTGTATATGTACAATGTATGTTCTGATTTTGTCATGTGCAACCCTCTGTAGACATCTATTAAGTCCATTTGTTCAAAAGCTTGATTCAGCTCTAGTATTTTGTTGTTGATTTTTTTGTCTAGATGATCTGTTTATATTTGACAGTGGGTTATTGAGGTTCCCCACTACAATTGTAGAAGTGCTTATTTGGGTTTTCATGTCCATTAATATTTGTTTTGTATAGTTGGGGGCATTCATACTTTTGCATATATATTTATGATTTTCATCTCTTCCTCTTGGATTGTTCCCTTTATAAGGATCTGGTGGCCTTCTTTGTGTCTCTTAATTAATTTTGGTTTGAAATTACTTTGTCTGCAAATAAGATTGCTACCCATGCTTTTTTCTGGGTTCCTGTCATATGGGGAACTGTTTTTCATCCTTTTACTTTCTGTCTATGAATTTCTTTGTGAACTAAGTGGGTTTCTTGTATACAGCATATTGTTGGATTTCACTTCTTAAACCGTTCAGCCATTCTGTTTCTTTTGAATGGTTAATTGAGGCCATTTACATTCACGGTTATAACTGATATTTATTGACTTATTCTTGTCATGTTATTTTCCTGTTGTTGGCTCTTTTATATTTTTTATCCCCCCCCCCTCTAATTTCTTGCCTTGCCTGGTATATTTGCTCTTTGGGGCCTTATGGAGTTGTGACCTTCATTGTCTTTTTCAAGGATATTATTTAAAATTGTTTGGAGTGTTGATTTGGTATTCATGAAATTTCTCAGGTCTTCATTGTTGTGAAAGTATCTCATTTCCCCATCAATTTTGAAAGATAATTTTGCAGGACACATCAGTCTAGGTTGGGGGTTGTTTTGCTTTAGGGCTTGAAATACCTCATTCCAGGCTTTCCTTGACTTGTGGGTTTTTCTTGAAAAGTCTGCTGTGATTCTGATGGGCTTTCCTTTGTATGTGATTTGTTTCTTTTTTCTAACTGCTTGTAGTACTTTGCTGTTCTGTTGGGCTTCTGTGATCTTGATTATTATATGTCTAGGCATAGATTTTTTTTGATCATGGCTAGTTGGAGTCCTATATACTTCACTTATCTGTGTGTTAAATTCTTTTGCTTTGTTTGGGAAGTTTTCTGTCATTAATTCTGTGAACAGTTTTTTATGGCATTTTTACTTTCTCCTGCTTTTTCATGGATTCCTATCAGTCTTATATTATTCTTCTTTGCATCATCTAGCAGCTGCTGGATTGATTTCTCATGGTCCCTTCTATTTTAAAGAGATCTCTCTTTTCATGGTCACTGACTGCCATCCTGTCTTCTATATCTGATATTCTGTCTTCACATTCACTCGTTCCACTGTGAATGCTTTCAATAGAGGGTTTTTTTTTTGTATTAAATTCTTTTATTGGTACATTGTAGGTATACAACACAATTACATTTCTCACTGGGAATTGTACCTTTACAT
>NW_004624900.1:1375403-1398940 GCF_000247695.1 Heterocephalus glaber | reverse complement strand
ATTTTAGTGTGAAGGATTTCAGTTTTTGACCATTTAGTATGATATTGGCTGTTGGTTTTTCATAGATGGCTTCTATCAGTTTGAGGTAGAGACCATCTCAATAGAGTTTTTAATCTCCTGGATATCTGTTTGACTCTGTTTCATGATTTCCATTTCTTTCCTATGCTGGGCATTCATGGCTTCCAGCATGTCCTGAGCACATCTATTTCTTTATCTGTTTCTGTTGTGAAGTCTCTAATCATGTCTTTCATTCTGCTCTCCATCTCCATGATTATCTTGGAATTATTTCCATTTTGAATTTTTCTAGAGCTTCATTCATTTGTTTTGTTACTTCCTGTGCTATCAGTTCAGGGTGTCAACATGATTATCAGAGTTTTTCCTCTTCCTCTGTCCCAGAATTTGCCTTTGGTAAGCTGGTAGTCTGGTTTTGTGCCTTGCTTAGGTGTCTTCTCTTTTCTATTTTTGTCGTTGTTACTCTTTTTGGTTTAATTCCTGGGTTGTTACTTCAATATTGCTTATTGGAAGTATCTTTGTTGCTGGTATTTAGAACACTTATGGAATGATTGTTTCTCAGAGGTGTCTTCCAGATATAGCTGGTCTTTAGGTTTTGAGTCTCTAACGACTCTTAGGTAATCTTGTTTTCAGTATACCAGGAAGGATAACTAATTAGATCAATCACAACACCTTAGCTCAAGTGATACATTCAGCAATAACAGTAGCATCTAGTGCAGTTTAGAGAATGACAATTTGTGGTAGTTATTAATCTATCACCTTTAAACATGTGAATTCAATCAAAATCGAGGAGCCCCTCAAAATATGTTTATAGTGAATAAACTCTTCAATATAGCAACTTTACCCTTTGGGATCGGGACTTAGAAGGAGTTGTGGAGGGACAGATAGGTAGAATAGGAAAAGGTTAGAAGTGAGGCCAGAGGACACAAGAAGATCACACAAACTCTAGGAAGCTGTTGAAGACAAGGGCAGAAGACAGAATGAAAGAACAAACACAGGAACAGAATAACCTAACAGCAATAGGGAGGCTAGAAACTATTTACTTTCCTTTAAAACTATTGATAATAGAGAGAAGGAAAAAGAGTAGAAAACAAAAAGAAGGAAAAAAAGAAATTCAATTATGACAGGAACAAGAACAAAAATGGAGAAAAAAGAACAGGTAGGAGAAAGAGAGTGAGAGAGCAAGAGAGTGAGACAGAGAGAAAGAAAGAAAAAAAGGCAAAAGAAGAGAAAAAAGGAAAAAAAATTCAAAAGAGGAAAGAAAAAATAATAAAAGTTAAGAAAATTATTAAAGTAAGAGAAAAAATTACTTTGAAAATAAAAATAAAAGGACTCCTTCAGGGTATGTCTCTGCTGTCACAATAGACAGTGTGAGTAGAAGTGTGTAGATCCAAGTCAATTAGTCTCAGCAAGCCAGCAGCTGTCCCCTGAGATTCAGGCTGATTTCTGGCTGAAAGCCCCAAGTTGAGTTCTCTGACCTCCTGCTGGGTTGAACTCTGCAAAGTTCTACTGCATGTTCCAGCTGCCCTTCCCTTTAAGATAGTCCAGGTTCCAATGGGAGGTGGTGATCCCTCCAACTTACCAACCATGGTGATCTGAGGTGCCTTTATTGCAGAGATTTTCTTCACTTTTCCAGTGGGCTTCAATTTTCATCTAGGAGCCTCAGAGAACCCCCTTTTCTCTTGGTCACATCTGTTCTATCTTCTGGAGCTCAGAACAATGGGCTTTCTCACCCACTGCGCCTCTGCGATGTGGATCCAGGTGCTGGCATAGCCCAGAGGCCAGAGGCAGGCAAAGGACACAAAATTTAAGTAAGGAAGAGTAAGTCCAAGAGATCTATTACACAAAATGGTCACTATTCTTGAAAAATACTAAAAGTGTATGTAAAATGTTCTCACCACAAATATGATGACTGTGAAATAATGTGATATTAATTAGCTAGATTGAGTCATTCCATAAAGTATGTGTACTTGAAAGTGATACATTATACACAGTAAATACATGCAATTTTACCTGTCAATTTAAAACAATAAACACACACAAAAGAATATACAGTGCAAGGAAAGAGAAGCACTTTTATTATTGAGTGTAAATATGTGATCTGCTCTATGGGGGTCTTGTGTCTCTGGAGTGTTTTTCTTCTGTTCCTCTGATAATTCTACTTCTCAGAGTCTTGGACCATCACCTGAACCAAGATCTATACGGGCCAAAGTGTGTCAAAACCAAAAAGGCATAGAATACATTTTCATAGGCTTAGGTGAAAACTAAGAGTGGCCATCTAATTTGCTTTTGTGTCTATATTTCCCTCTCTGTCCATCAGCTTTTTGGGCCCCCTGTCTTTCCTCACTGAACAAAGAGCATTCTCAGACAAGGCACATTGCTCGATTCCAACCTGCAACATAAATAGGAGACTGGTATAAACTACTTGAGGAAAGCAACTCAGTAATGCCTTCTAGCAGAAAGATTAAGGTTCTAATCCCAGCTGTCCTGCAGGAGGGCATTTAATCTCTCTAACTGTGATTTCTTCACAGTAAAATAAAGACTCTGGATTAGATGAATCTCATATTTCTTCTACTCAAGTGCTCTACGTATTTTATTAATTTCAGGAATCTCAAAGTGGACCTGTTGACAAGGGTGTCATGGGATTAATGGTTGTGGATTTAGTTGGAGATATCTGGCATCTCTGTTTTTTATGTACTGATGATGTCTAGTTCACATGTTAATTAAATATGTATGGAGAAATTACTGCATGGTACACTAGGCAGTCTGTTAATCAGTGGGAATATAATAGTTAAATATATATATTCCTGATTTTAAAAAAGGTATAATCATCCATTATCCCAATGAAAAGATTCAAAAAACACTATGGGGAGCAAACTGAACTTTTAGACTAATAGAGACAAAAGTTTATTGTCTACCTATGGCACTTAAGCTTTTGTGATCACATTTACAGTCACCTCATGTCAATGACAATATGGCAATTTTATTTTTTCACTCTCACATTTTGTAGACATGTTGTCCAGACACTTCAGATGCATCTTTGCCATTGGTGTCTTTGCAGTTATCAAAGCCACTTCCAGTTTGCCAGAACACATAATCTCTCTCACTTAAAAATATTTCACTTATATACTGTTTGAAGTGGATGTATATTATATGCTCCTCCTGGAAATCCCACAGTTTAATAAATATGATTTCTGTAACAAAACCACTCACTCTAATGTATGTGGGCTTTAATAATATTTTAAAGGTTTATTTGTAGTGGTACCAGATCCTCCACTCAGGGGACCAAACCTCGAAACCAGCAAAATTTGCGTCAATATTTTCTTTTACTTTTAAAAATGTTTTTCATTAATTCAGTTAGATATCCTCTATGAACATCTGGAAGCAGAATTAGTTGAGGTAGTTACAGGGCAAAGCCACATTTTTATAAAAAGAATCAGTTGTTCAAGAAAAAGGCTATTGAGAAAGATATTTTAAATATTAGATACTTTAAAAAGACCCAGGATAAAGTGATTTTTTTTCCTTTTATGACAAGGGACTTTGAGGCTCTGAGAGGGCATCCCTTTCCTAGTCTGTGCAGATGAGAGTGTAGGATGGATGATAATAAAGTCCTTTACAACTACTGGTCAGTGGACATATTAACCTCTTTGTAATATCAGGCATTTCAATAAGTCATCATATAGCTTTTCTTAATGCCAGATTCTCATAATTTGAAGAAAATGGCAATCATATAAAGTTTATTACACATCTGAATTCCTGAAAGCAACATTTGTTTCATGTGACAAGGCACCAACCAAAATTGAGTTTAGGCTGGCCTGCTAGGTAAAGTCACAGCTGCATGCAGGAGAAAGGTCAGAGAAGAAATGGGATCAATGGATGGGTTTTTGTAATTGTTTTTTCTTTTCTTTTCTTTTCGGTACCGGGGAACTTGGGACCTTGCACTTTCTAGGCAGGCGCTGGAACCACTGAGATAAATCCCTGGCCCAGTTTTTATAATTGTTATGGAAACCAGTGACACCAACCTTTCAACTTTTGTTTCCCCTTCTTTTACAAAGTTCCTTTCTGCCAGAATAATGGTGATTTTCTTTAGCAAGAGGCCTCTAATTAGTTGTAAATCAATCAATATCTGTCAGTTTTAGAAGAAAAGCATCCTAATCAGATTGGTTATCAATGGATTAGGTTTCTATCTTGCTGGATCTTTACATCTCCTTTGGCTTGGAAAGACAACTAAACATTTGGAGACAAATGGAGTGGTCTGCAATGAAGTACACCAATGTCTTATTGATCTGGATGGAGAAGATGTTCATCAAAGAAGGGTCTGCTAAATATCTAAAACATTTTTTAAAAGATGGCTGATTTGAATGAAAACCTTCTAATAAAATATACAGATGTTCCTTATTTAGCAGAGTTCTTTGAGAATTAGCTGATCTTTTTGTTGGGTCAGGGTCTGTATTTTATGAGCATCAATTACTGTACTGTCTCCTCCCTGACTGGTGATTTGGGAGGGCTCAAATTATACCATGTCACCAGCTGTTCCTCTTCACTGCAAGGACTTCTAGAAACATTCCTCAACTCTCTTGTTATCTACTGGCAAACATGAAGATACTGTTATTTTCCAGGGACAGGTCAGTAGCCCAGCTCAAAAAGCAGCATGAGGTCAAACATTTTGTCCTCCCTATGCCAAGTAATAGAAGGTCATTTAGCTGAGTGATCCTCAGTTACTTTCTTTACCTCTCTAAACCTTGGCTTCCTTACCTTCAATATAAGGGCTAAGAAAACCTACTCTTCAGGGGTCTAGTGAAGCTTAAATGAGATAAAGATAAGTCTAAAACAGTACCTGGCATGTGGTATTAGTTCTATTTTTATGTAAATGCCCTTAACCTTCCCTTAATCAACAAAAGTCAATAAATAAACATGGTTTCCTCTCCTTTCCTACAGAGAAAATGCTTTTGCTTATTGCTTTTCAGTGCATTGGTACAGCAGTTTCTACATGAGGCTCTGGGAAAGATGATGATCCAGACTGGCTGGTTCTTGCCCTTGTGGAGCTAAGGGAGCTGTTTTAGTTCCTTTTTCTTTTTACTGAGTTAAAATACCAACACCCACAGTTAAAGGAGGAAAGGTTTATTGTAGCTCACAGTTTGTAGAAGTTTCAGTTCATAGTTGGCTGACTCTAGGGCAGGGTGGCATGGCAAAGGGACATCACAGAAGAGAAAGGGCTTCATGGTGGGCAGACAGCAGCAAAATAATGAAGTAGCAAAGAAGCAGTAAGCAGTAACATCTGCCTTCTTTCTGTTCATTATATTCTTTCCAGGCTTCCAACCTTAGGGTGGGTAGCATGCACACCCAGGGAGGCCCTTCCTACTATCCATACCCTGAACTATGTCAAACCAATCAGTGGACTAATTTAGTAATCTTACATCCTTGATCCCAGCATTGTACATTTAATCCCAGCATCACACACCCTAGATCTAGCCACCTTTGAAAAGTCCCACCTATGATAGAATGAGGTTTTGAGGAGACATCTAGACACAAGCTATAACAGAAGCCCAATGCAAGTGACAGACACAGTAAGTAATTGCCCCATGGTGGTTTGAATCCAACTGTTTTTAACACCATGAAAGAGAAGTACGTTATGACTGCATGAAGGGAAGGTCTGTCCTGATAGGAAAGTTGGGGGGACATATCATGAGGAAGTCACATCCAAGGTGGTGCAGAGTTTGCTGCAGGGAGGGGCAGGCAAATGTGCTGGGCTGAAGGGGAGAGGAAGGTGAAAGCCTTGCAGAAGGAGGCTGTAGACATGTAAGGGCTTGGAATTTCAGGAGGGAAGAGTAGAGTAAGACGAAGGATTGCTGCTGAGATGAGACAGCCAAAGTGCAGGATTTAGACCTTGGGCATCTGTCAAACTTTTAGGGGTCACTTGAGAGAGATGAGGTCCATTAATGGTATTTTAAGCAGGATGGTAACCCAGAGGCTTGGAGCTTCCATCCTAGGTAAATAGCTAGACCTGAGCTTCTTACTACTTAACCCTTCACAGTCCACTCCCTCTCCCAGCTCTGCCTTTCCAGTTCCTGTTCCATTTGGTCTGTGGCCAAAACCATATAGGTGGCTAAATATTAGATCTGGTTTTAAGCAAAATTCGAATCCCCCCCAAGCTTTTCCCTTATGAGTCTATAGTTGTGTTCAAGATTGGTAAAGAAGACACAGAGTATTATTATTTAATGCAGTTAAACTACTGGAATAGTCTTTGGGCCATCTTGCCTTCCCTGACCTACATTGTGAATTGAAATCAACACTAAGGTCTATTAATTCAACTTCTGAAATGTCTCAAGCATATTTTTTCCATCTCATTACTACTGATCTCATTAGTCCTTTTCACCTCTCTCTACATTACTTTACTCACCCAGGAACCCATGAACTGGTTTCTGTTTTCCTTCTCTTGCTAGTCCAAATCATCCTCCACATGGCTGTCAGTCTTGAGAGCAGTGTCTAGCACACAGTCAGTGCTCAATAAATGCTTTTTAAAAAAACCAGCTTAACTACTTGGTTCCTTTTCAATTTTTATTTTTATATTTTGAGGTTAGGAGAGTTTTTTTAAATTCATTAAGTTTATGAGAAACTGAAAGTGTAAATGAGGATCAAAATGTATAATAGATAATGTGAAATAGGAAGAAAATGTTCAAAGAGGAAGGGGAAGTGGGAGGGGTAGGAGACAGGAAAGAAAGGGAAGGAAAAAATATGAGAAAAGAAAAAAAAGGAAACAAAGCTTTTGTAAATAGGGAGTGGTGGAGGGGTTGAAGGGAGGACAGAGGGATGGGGAAAAAATAAGAACCAAGACATATCATGTAAAGGCACAAATTCCCAATGATGAATAAATAAATGCTTTTTGAATTAATGAAGGAATGAATGAATAAACTGAGACCAGTCACACATTTACAAGTAGGTAAAAGTGAAAAACACAACTAATTATTCTACATAAGTATGATTTTGTACATAGACAAACATTATTGATTTTATTTAAATTGATTAAAATATTAACTAAATAATAGAACAGCAGCCTTCAGATATGGCAACAAAGATGTAGATATTGTTCCATTACTGAGGGTTGGGAAAAAATGCTCAACACAAGGTCATATGAATTTCTTCCTAAGACAGCACTGGTCAGCAGAGTCTTCAGGGTGGAGCAAGCTTTGAACATGTGGCTCCTTGATCCTGTGGGACACCAGGGCCTTCTTCCTATGTAAGTTATGTTTAATTTAAAAATCAGAAAAAATAGCTTGATGAATACAAACTCCATAATACTTTTAGGAAGGAGTAAACAGTCTCAGTTTATCAAGAGCTCTGAAAAAACTTTTTCAGACTGAGAAATAGAAAACATATTGAGATTTATTCCCAAAACGCTGAGGTCTGTATGAAAAAATCATAAAAA
Organism: Heterocephalus glaber; assembly: GCF_000247695.1. Next base: position 1,391,502 of record NW_004624900.1, on the reverse strand, counting down.
GAAGGATGAATTTTGTAGTTAGGGGGATGAGAGTTTAAACACCAGCTTGCTTGTCACTTCTTTGCTGTTTGACCTTGGGCAAATACTTAGACTCCTCTGAGCTTCATTAGTGAAGCAGACAAAGTGAGTGTGGGCTTGGAGAGAATACAAGGATTGATGTAGCTATATGGACTACCGCTGTTTCCAGCACATCACTGGGATTTAATAAATGCAGCATCTCTTTTTGACTCCCTTAAATATAATCTGTCTAAAATAAAATAAAAGTAAAAATACAGTTAAAAAAACAAAAGAACCAGACTGTGATGTGCCATATTTTTCTCTCTAAAAAACAATTAGGGGAAACCTGCTGGAAAAGAAAGTAATTTTCAATGGCTTTGAACTATTCCCCTGAGTCTTTAAAAAAATAGGATTGAAATGAATGTTTCTGCAAGTGTCATTTATTGATGGCCTCCTTCCATAGGCAGTGTACCTCTTTGAAATCATGTGGCGGTAATTGTGAAAGAAATGATATGCATAAAATTACTCCTCTGGTGCAGTAAGGACCATAAATCAGTTCACAATCAATCCATTCCTTCAGTTTTGCTGACTGCATAGATTACAACAAAAAATAAGTTGAGGGCGAATAGCTGGAAGGCCATAGGGGACTTGGTAGACCTTGCTGACAGCTCTGCTTGTGATAGTGCTGCAGTGAGGTTGACAGAAGGCAGGAAGAGCTCCAGGAGACCTGTTACAGCACCAGCATCCTCTTCCAGGCTCTTCTTGTTTTCTCAAGAAGAGAGGTTTGATCTCGACAGTGACAGAAGTTGTTCCTCACCCACACGCTCTGCTTCCCTTGGTAATGCTGCTGGCTCAGGGTGCACCAGCTCCTGTAACCACCGATTAGCTCAGGACCCTAAGAAGATCTGCTAGCTTGAGTGTCAGCCATAAAAACCCTTCAGAGACTTTCATTGTGAAGGATTTTGCCTATAGCAAGAAGTTCCACTGGCATGCCTGGAAGAGAGAGATTAGAAGCAGAAAGGTTCCCTCCTCTAGTTAACTTGGAATTCTTAAGTGCTAATAAAACACTTCATTTTGTCTTTGGGAGGACCCAACTGCTGGCATGTCTTCCAAATGCTTCCCTTTCAGTGGTGCCTGTAGCCAGCCATGGCAGGAATATTGATCGAGAATAACCTAATGAAATATGAATGCCGGCGGATGTGTTGGGAAAAGCCAGATCCAGTCTGTGAGAGTTATATTGCAGAAGAACTGGGCCCATTAGGTGCTTGGTTGAGTATTCAGGATAGACAATTTTTGCTTTATAAAACTGCTTTAGTTTGCCTTATGGAGAATTTATGGCTCATTCATTTGATGTACTCCTTTAAGAGGTCAACTTTGACTTTCAGTACTCTCAGAATTTATTCTTTCCTCCATTGTTCCTTGCAAACTGTCCTTATTGAATTTCTTTATGCATTTGAGTTGTCAAATAGCCAATGCTCTCTTTAAACTGCTTTATAAAATTAACAGATATTTTGCAAAGAGGCAGGATGAAAATCAGGCTTACTGGTGCTAGTATATCTCAGCAGCGAGAGCAAATTAATTAGCTTCCTCTGTTTTTTGAAATAAAACATGAAAAAGCCAATGTGCCCACACCCACATAGGCCAACTGCCTGAAAAATTGTTGAATCATCAGGACAAATATTGTAATATTATTGATTTTAATACTAATAACCAAGTCAGATTATTTTATCTGTATGATTCATCTGAAGTAGCCTGACTTGTTTATTAGGATTAAAATCAATACATCAACAGAGAACAGAGAATGGTATATTTTCTAATCTAAAAGGTGGAAAATTTTATTTGAACTATTCTTTATTGAATCCTTAGTTTGGGCAACTCTACCACAATTTACTTGAGTCAGTTTCCTCACGTGGAAAATATGAAGTCGTGAAGCCACAGAATCAACCGAAAAAAAAAAATTCTTGGCCATGGTGCTAATAGATTACTTGACGGTAAATGAAACAACACTAAATAACAATTTGTCTTAAGCTCAGTGCTACAATTTGGATTTCAGTGTTCCTCAAAGGTGTCTACAAATTGAAGGCTTGGGCTCCAAGGGGTGCTATTGGAGGTGGAGGACTCTTTAAGAGGCAAGGCCTAGTGGGAGGTCTTTAGGTAGTGAGGAAATGCCCGACGCAGATTAAGGGGGCCCTTTCTCTTTCCCTCTGTTTGCTCCCTGGCTATGAGGTGAGCAGTTTTCTTCCACACACTCCCCATCATTACTATCAGGTACCCTAATCAGAAATCTGAAAGCAAAAAGTCCACTGATCATGGATTGAATCCTCCAAAACTGTGAGCCAAAGTAATCCTTTTCTTTTTATAAATTCAGTATCTCAGATACTTGTTATAGTAACAGCTATAACATATGCTAACATACGCTGTGAAATATTCTACTTCTTTAAGGCCTAAATATACCAAGTTGTTATGCTGTTCTGTTTCCTTGGCCAAGAATATTTTTCCTATCTTCTTCAATTTCCCCAAAATAATACATACTTGAAATGCTGCTGTGTTAGTTACTTTTCTCTCACTGCTGAGACAAAATACCAGACACCCAAAATTAAAGGGGGAGGGGTTTATTTGGCTTACAGTTTGTAGAGCTTTCAGTCCATAATCAGCTAGATTCGAGGCAGGGAGGGCAAACAGGCAGGGCAGAGGAGAAACAACATGGTGCACAGAAGGCATGAATGGTAACAAGAAAGTTAACAGCGCCTCCCTGCCCCTTTTATCTTATTCAGACTACTTAGGGCGGGCAGCACTCACACCCTTTATCCTAGTGCCCTTGAGCCTAGCATTGCATCATAAATCAATTCCAGGTTCACACACTCTAGATCAAAGTACAACCACATAAGGCTTTGGGGGACATCTACACCCAAACCATAACAGCTGCTTTTTAAAAATTTATCTTTTTTTTTGGTATCAGGGATTGAACTTGGGTCCTTGTGCTTGCGCAGCAGGGGGCGAAACCACTGAGCTAAATCCCCGGCCCCTTAAAAATTTATCTTATTTTTATTTTAACAAGAACATTTAACTTGAGATCTAGCAGACTTTTAATTGAGAGAATGGTACATTGTTGTACAATGTTGTCAAGTCTATTTCTGGGACGTATTCATCTTGCTTACCTGAAATAAATTTTGACCATCTCTCAGTCTACAGTAGAATGAGTCGCTGTTTCTTTGCAACTTCATTGTAACCTGCTGTGACCTTTCAGCATAAGCACAATGCTTTTCTACATACTAATTTTATCTCTGCCCCTTTTCATAAATTTAGCAGAAATTTGATGCCAGTGATCACATATAATTCATTTTCATATTCTCAGTGCCTGTTCACTGTGTGGCACAAGAATGAATAAATGAGAGTGAATGAATGAGATTAAAATCCAGTGTGGTGAATGTTGGCCTTATTATCCAAAGCAGAGATGGCAAACGTGACCCAAATTCCACATGTCCCCTACCTTTTCACATGAAGACAGATTTTCTAATTAGGAAAAGCCCAATTGGATTAGGCAACTGGTGCCTACATGCAGGCAATCTAAGCCACCTGCACTTAAGAGTTTTTTCTAGCACAGTCACAGAATCCAGTGTAGTTATATAGAACATCCTGATGCTTATTATAGCGGTGAAAGAGTTGAGGCAGTCCTCTATGGGTATCTTGGTCATACCTCTCCAGGCAGACACCCCCCCACCCCCGCCCCCCGAGAGTACACCTACAGCCCAGAGGATTTTGTCATCTGATTGGTTTGGCAGGAAACCTGGAGGTCAGTGGCCCGTGAGGTCAGGGTACTGATTCCCTGGCTGAGCTGACTCCCACCAGTCCTGTCAGATGGCCCAACTCTCTTTGCTTCTGATATTTACTCCCTCCTTTTGCCTCTTTCTACAGTTATTACCTTGTATGCACCCTCTTTAGTTGCTTTTCCTCAACTTTGGTTCCCCAAACTTTTAAAACCTGTTCTTCTGATAAGTTTTCCTCAGTTACATCCAGTGTGAAGACACCCTCTGTTTCCTGTGGAGGACCTGACTGCTAGTTGTCCAACACATGGATAATTTTAATGAGTTGTGCATGTATATCAGTTGCCATCTCTATGCTGGGTACAAGTAAAATTTCTTAATAGTTTTTAAAAAGATGGTGTTTTCATATTTTCTTCTCCAACCGTGGTTGATCATTTTGTGTTCTCACCCTTTGGAAACACCAATTTAGATACTAGTTATTCATGTCTTCCCATCAGGTGTCACAGAATGAAGTTTTGTTGGCTCTATTTTGAAGACCTAAGAGCAAGCTCTGGTTCCTACTAGACTTAGGTACTTGAAGGCATGTGGGGTGTGCTTACCGCTGTTGGCTTTTCCATTTCCCATAGGCTTTTGTGCAGGGCAGCCACTGTGGGAAGAGTAATAGCATCACTCAGGCTCAGAGGCAGCCAGAACTGTGAAGCTGAATATTAGGGTGAGGACAAGTAAGGCTTAAATTATAATTTTTTATTTAAAAGAGAGTTATTCTTAAATAATGAATGAAGTGATCACAAACCCTTGGCTTTGACATTCTAAATTCTCCATTCTTTCCTGAAGAATGCTTATAATTCTCTTCCCTTCAATCCCAAATCCATCCATGTGCTAGCAATGTTATGGACAGAATTTGCAAGCAGTCAGATTGATTTATTCAGAATGAAAGTGTATCTACATGTTATCTTATGGGGAAAATAATGAACCCTAGTTTTTGTGGCTCATTTATTTTTTAGACTTTTTTAGGTAATAAGTCTCTTATGTGCTGGCAAAAGAGCCATGATCATAGGTTATATCAACAAAAATATTTCATTCAGGGCCGTCATTTACACTGCAAATATTGTTTCATTAACTCTCCAACCAGTATTACAAATATAGCTACTATAATTTACAACTGGTCTCATTAAAGTTTGAACAGAGCCAAATATTTTATGAATTTTGATAGTGTTTTTCCAGAGCATTAATAAATTCTTCCTTTATAGTAAAAGCTATGCTTCATTTTAATTGAACCCTTAAATAAATATGATGTAATGATTGAGGGAAATATTAAGATAGGCTGCCCCATGTTTATGCTATTATGTTTTTATGAATCACCTTGGTCTGGTGTGGTTTCTAATTCAAAGGGAAGAAATCTGAGAGTTCAGCTTGATGCAACTTTAAAATTATGCATTAACAGAATAAACTGGACTAAAATATGGAGTTACTCAAGATTGAGGCATATAGCTGAAATTGGGATGGTTGCAAATTTTGGAGAAAATGAAAACATGCATATCAGGAAGGGAGAGAAAACTGCTCCTGCTGCACATGGATGGTATTCTACCTCCTTCAGCCATTTAGGTAACCTTATTGAAAATTCATCTCTAGGAAATTAAACTTTGAAGTAGGAACCATTTCTTTGGAGCCCAGTATTAGTGTCTTAGATAGTGATAGAATATTAGGGATTGACAGCATTCTCTTAATGGTCCAAATCTTCTCTTTTTTAAATTTCCCAGGGTATAGACTAAGGACTAGAGATTTCAAGTGGCTTCTACAAGGAACTGAAGAACTAGGACTCTAGTCCTTATCTTCTGATCCCCAATCCAACAGTTTCCACTGGAGCAAAGCATTCAAAATGTTTCTTTTGTTTCACAATTTAAACAATTTAATTTTCAATAGTCTTAAAACATACAATTATTAGAAATATATTTAACAATAGATGTTCAGAATCTCTAGATTGGAATTTGCTAAACTGAGAAAAATTAAAGAAGCCCTAATAAATGGAGAGATCAATTATATTCATGGATTGGATCACAAATATTGTCAACATAATATCTTTTCAAATTGACCCATATATGTAATGAATTCTCAATCACCCTGTCATAGTTTTTCTGGTAGAAATTGACTAGCTAATGGCAAAGTTAATATGGAAATTGAAAAAGGAACCAAACTGTCTAAAACAATCCTTATAAAGGAGAATATGTATGTTTATACTACAGTATCTACTTTCATTCTTTTAATACTGTTTTCTAGCATCATTTATTCGAAAGATTATTCTTTCCCTTTGGTCCTTGTTGAAAATTAGTTGAACATATATATTTGGATTTATTTTTGTTGTGTCTGTTATGTCTAAAGTGCAGTGTTTCCTTATTAATTTTCAATCTGTGCATTGTTTAAAATGAGATATTAATCTACTCATATTGCTGTCTATTTTTACCTTTCTGTGTATTTATATTTGTTTTATATATTTAGAAACTACAATGTTGGATATACATAGTGTGATCAAAACATACAGTATGAGTTTAAATTAAAAAATTTATTATACTAAAAGACATATTGACATTAGTCCTCCTCAAAATACTTTCCTTTGTTTCTATCCCATCATTCTTGTCACTTTCTGAAGCAGTTTTGGAAGGCTCTTTCATGAGTGTCTTTAGTTGTACTGTCCTGACTGCTTTGATGTTCTGAGTCAACTCAAAACATTTACCATTCATGATCGTTTTGACCTTGGGGAAGAGCCAGAGTTGCAGAGTGCCAGATCCAGTGAATAAAGTGGATGAGATACATTGTAACATTTTTATAATCCTGTTTTTCAATTGGGTGGCACTCAGTAGCAGTATTCACTGGATTTTTAAATCACATTTCATAAAATACTCAGGAAAGAGGACTGGTATACATATTTACAATTGTTAGATATTCTTGATGAATTGGCCACTTTATTTTCAATAATAACTGTCTCTTGTGAAAGCTTTTAACTTGAATTCTGTTTCATATGACATAACCATATTTACATTGCTCTTGCTTTGTTATCATTTGCATGGAACACCTTCCATCTCTTACTTCTATCCTACTTGTGTTCCTATGACAAACTAAAGCCTCATATAAGTAGCATGTAGTTAGATTTTGGTTTTTATATTTTTAACCCATTCATCTACTTTGCATTTTTGATTGAAGAATTTAATCCATTTATATCCAATGTAATTATTAATTATGTGGATTTACTATTATGGCCATATGTTAGTTGCTTTCTGATTATTTTATTGTTCCTTAATTCCTTTTTTCTTCTTTTATTGTTTATCTGTGTGTTTTGGTAATTTTATATAGCATGTTTTGATTCCTTTCTCTTTATCATTTGTGTATCTGCTAGAATTATTTTCTTTGTGTATACTATTTACACTGATAATGCTCTGAGTTAGCTGTATTAAAAAAACTCTAGACTTTTCACCTTCCTGCCTATATTTTTGATATTATCATTTACATCTTTTATATTATGCATTTCTTAAATTATGGTAGCTGTTTTGACTCTTAACCTTTTAACTGTAGAAGTATTGGAGTCTTCTAACTTTGATGATATACTTACCTTTATTAGTGAATTTTAGAACTTTTATATGTTTCTATATAAGTAAATACCACATTTTTATTTCCACTTGAAGAAATCCCTTAAAACATTTTTTATAAGAAAGATCTAGTGACAATGAATTCCCTCAATAATTCTTTTTCTAAGAAAATCTTATTTTCCCTTCATTTCTGAAGAATAGCTTTTGCTGTGCTATCCTGGCTGGCAGTTTTATTCTTTCAGCAGTTTGAACATACCATCAAATTCTCCCCTGGCCTGTAAGGTTTCTGCTGACAAATCTGCTAATAGTTTAAAGGAGATTTCTTTGAGCGTGACTTGACATTTTTCTTGCTGCTTTTAAAATTCTTTGTCTTTGAGTTTTGACAGTTTAGTTATAATGTGCCCACAATAAGACCTCCTTCCACCCTTTGTGCTTGCTACTGGACTCGGGGCATTGCACATGTTAAGCATGCATCGTGCCATTGAACTTTACTTACCACCTTCAAGGTTGAATATTTTTGGGGATCTTTGAGCTTCATACAGTTGGACATCTGTATTTCCTTGGGGACTTATGAAGACATCTGTAATTATTTCACTAAATAAGCTCCCTATCTCTATTTTTGTTTCTTCTTCTGTAATTCTCACAATATAGATGTAATTTTGCTTAATAATGTCCCATTAATCTCATAGGCTGATTCCTACTTTTTATTTTTCTGACTAATTTCAAAAGACTTATATTCAAGTTCAGAGATTCTTTCTTCTACTTGATCTAATCTTCTATTGAAGCTAAATATTCTCTTTAAATTTCATTCATTGAATTCTTCAGCTCCAAGATTTCTGTTCAATTATTTTGTTCATATCTTTGGTTGAATTTTTATGAATTGGTTTCCTGATTTCATTAATTATCTATTTATATTCTAGTGTGTCTCACTGAATTTTTTCAAGAACATTATTTTGAATTTCTATTCAGACAATTTCTAAATTTACTTTTTTTGGGGAGATAAGTTACTAGAGAATTACTGCGTCCTTTTGGTAATGTCGTGTTTCACTGTTTTTCATCTTTCTTGTGTCCTTCATTTGATGTCTGTACATGAGATGGAATAATCACCTCTTCTCCACTTGTAAAGTAGCTTTTGCATGGATAGATATTCACTTGCAGGTGAGTCATAGGTTCTCTCTTAGTCACTTTCCCTGTTGCTGGGACAAAATACCTGACACTGCAACTTAGAGGAGGAGGGGTTTAGCTTCAAAGAAGAAACAGCATGGCAGAGGGGTCTGGTAGAGGAAAATTGCTTATTGCATGGTGGATGGGAAGCAGAGAGGGTCAAGAAAGGTGCCATGAAAGGAGACATAACCTTTGGATCATGCTTATAGTGACCCACCTTTAAAAACTTCTTATTGCAATCCTCTTTCCTATCTCTCTAATGACCAGTCATAGAATTCTAGATACAGCTTCTAAATGGCTCAAGAGCCACAAGATTGAAGAATCCTGGTCCATGAATAAGAATTTCTACCAACACCTCCATGAACTGGTATGTGAACAAAACATACATTTCAGTGTTAGGCCATGCAGTTTTGAGATTATTTCCCAGCTACTCTACCACGTATTCCACGTATTACTTTTTGGGTGTATAATCTTGAAGACACCTTAGACTCTTGAGCCTCATTTTCCCACTTGAAAATGAAGATCATAGTGTAACTTACCTGTTCGTATTGTTAATAGGCTTATCAAAGTAAGACTTTTAATGTAGTGCTAAGAACATGATAAGCACTTAATATATATCTGCTGTTATTTTTTTAACTGGTATATATTTGTGACACATAATAATTATGTTCATTTGGGGGATTGGTACATATGTATCTTCATCATTTTTCATCCTCCTCCCAAGCTTCGCTCTCCTCCCTTCCCCTGATCCCCTTCCTCAGTCTCAAAATACCTGCCTATTTCCTACCATCTCTCTCTTATTTTACTTTTTGATTTATATATATTTTGGGCTTCTCACATAATAGAAGTCATGCACTAAATTATGGAAACAGCCTAGGTGCCCATTAATAGACAAGGTAAACATGATATTTACTTTAACTTTCTGTACTTGACTTATTTCATTAACATTACGGTATCAAGATACATTAGTTTTCTTACAAATTATTCAAAGTTATCCTCTTTAATGGCTGAATAACACTCCATTCTTTTATATACTGTATTTACTTTATCTATTGATGGGCATCGACGCTGTTTTAATAATTTAGTGATTGTGAATTGTGCTGTTATGAATAAGGGTATGGATGTATCATTATAGTATGAAGTTTTTAACTGTGGAAAAATACTCTGGAGAGGAATAGCTGAATGAAATAGAATTTCCATTTTTAGTTTTTTGAGGACTCTCCATACTGATTTCCATAGTTGTACTAGTTTACACTCCTACTAACACTGTAGAATGGTTCCTTTTCCCCCACAACGTGACCAGCATTTGTTGTTTTTAGTGTTCTTAATGACAGTCATTCTGATTGGAGTAAAATGGAATCTGAGTTATTTAGATTTGAATTTCTCTAATGGCTAAAGGTACTGAACATTTTTTCCTCATACTTACTGGCTATTTTATTTCTTCTTTTGAGAAGTGTCTATGTATTTCATTTGCTCATTTTTTATTAGGTCTTTTATTTTGAGGAATCTAATTTTTTGAGGTCTTTACATAGATATTAGATATTTATTTAGATATTAGTCTTTTATTAGAAGAGTAGCTGGAAAACTTCTCCCCCACTCTGTAGCCTGTCACTTCACTCTGTTGATAGGTTTCTTTGCTGTGCAGAAGATTTTAATTTGATACAATTCCATTTGTTGTTTCTTTATATCAATTACTGTACCATTTGAGTTCTGTTCAGGAAGCTCTTGCCCTCTTTAGGCCCACTTCAACCTGTGGCTTCAAGTGTTTTCTCTACTTTATTTTCCAGCAGTTTCAGTGTTTCTGTTTTTATATCTAGGACTTATATCCATTTTGATTTGATTTTTCCACTCATGGATAACCAATTTTCTGAGGATTATTTGTTAAAGAGGCTGTTTTCTCCTAATATATTTTTAGCTCCTTGGCCAAGATCAGAAGGTGGAAGGTGCATGGGGTTATTTCTGTGTCTTGCATTCTAATCTGGTCTATATGTCTAATTTTGTGCCAGTACCATGTGTTTTTGTTACTGTAGCTTTGTAATATAACTTAAAATCTTGCATTGTAATGCCCAATGCTTTGCATTTATTGCTCAGGATAGCTTTGGTTATTCTCGGTCCTATGGGCTATTTTAATAAAATTTTGTCATCTAACATTTGACAATCAAAGACTTGTAATTTTAAAAGATGTTCCAAAGGCCATTATTTTTTTTAATCTGTTTAATACTTGGCCAGTGAAGCATATGAGTAATCTTCCAAGACCTTACTGTACACTAATGAGTCTCAAACATTTTTCAGACACAGAGCACATTATTTCCTTATGTGATGATATATATGTGTATAAATGTGTATATATATACATATATATCATATATATGATATATATCATATATAAAAAAGTGCATATGTATATATATGATCCATGGTCCTATATATGGTTCTATATCTATCTATCTATCACCAGGTTCATGCCAGCAAATCCTGTTAGAGAGACTAAAGAAGACGTGAGGGATAGAGAATATATTTGTCAAGAGGACAAGATACTTCACCAGAATGGTGAGAAGTCCTGAACTGACTCAAACCCTTTAGATTTATTGAGAAACAGCAAAGACAGATTTCTGCTGAGCACAGATGTCTGCTTTAGGTAGCGAAGTAGGCAAGCAAGGCATGGTGACAGTTTGGTTGAATAATTAATTTTTATCTGATTGTCTGCTTGGGATCTTCCTTGTTTTTCCTGCAAGGTTCATCTTTGCCTAAGCTGGCAAAACATTCCATCTTCAAGATGTTTAGACTCCTCAGAGTTAGCTGTCTTCTGCCTCCAGAGTCAACCCAAGCAACACTGACCCACTTGGTGTCACAAGGAACTCCACCATGAAAACGTAAAGTTGTACTTGCTGTAGTATATGCCATGGCTCTACCTGCTTAGTCTTTCCTTACATTTGGTGTTGGGCTCTGCACCAATACCACTGCCATGAGTAATTGGTATATCATAAAATGTTTATATCATAAATGTAGCTTAACATATTGCCCTTATTCACTCCTTCTACAACTGCCAACGTTCTCATCACTCCATATTTCTCCCACTTCCCCGCCTTTGTTTTTTCTTGCTTCAGTGCAGAAATCTGCCTGGCAGTGTGTTTGGTAAATATGGACTTCTTCCTCTTTCATTTAAAGTAGATTGGTGGCTCCTTTCAATAGACTATTAGAAGAGTAGCTGCTATATATGATTTAAAGGAACTCTGAACTTTGACCCTTTACTGTATAATATATGGAAGGCTTGAAGCTCCAAGGTCAAGGGTTAGAAGCAATGAATTTATGGCTAGATTCTCTATCCTCTTTTAAAAGAGTTACTATATTGGGAACATTAAAGTATAAATATTTTTCTTCCAGATATGGTCTAAGAGAGATAGATTTGATAAATTGATATTTTCCAAGCCCAATCAAACTCTTCTTATGCTTTCCCATGGGCCTTAGGATGGATTGAAGAGAGAAGAATGTATTGTGAAGAAGTGGCTACACTAGAGCCACTGGTGCTGAAATTAGTATTAGGGGAAGGAAAGGACAGGAAGTGGTAAATTTTAACTTGCTGGGGCTTAGGTAAATGATTAGGAAAAATTTCAGATTTTTAAAAGGATCAGAAGATAGTGGTGGGCAGGAATAATTGGATAGTAGTGTTAGGAGAAAGTGTTTAGAAGCAACTGCCTTCTTAGTGGTTGTACTATCATGAATGGTGAAAAACAGGATTATGCCACTTTACCTATTATCATTCTGTGGATGACATAAATATCTGGATATTGAATGGCCTGTCACATTATATTGAAGATGTTAATAGGCCAGTAGGAAAGCCCTTGCTTTGGAGCTAAGACCAAAGAAAGCAGAATGTCCTCAAAAAGTCATAGCTCTCAAGTTAAGTTCAGATGAAACTTTCAGTCAGAAGCTGTTTTGCTGTGGACTATTATTTGCAGACGTTCAACTCTGTCCTTCCTTTCTAAATCCTTGCTTAACCCACTCAATTCTTCCTTAGAGTTATCAGAAAACCAAGAAGCAAATACACAGATGAAAACTGGTGGTCTACGCTGGCCCTTAGTTTGAATGTCTTGGTGACCTGCTTGCCCCTGTAAAAATGATAATGACCATTTGATTGCCTTTACTATTCATGTGCCAGTTGTCACACCGGGAAAGATATGTATAATATTGTTACAATTCTCACTGTAACCTCATGATACAGTCATACCCACTGTACAGATAGATTTGAGTCTTCATGGTGCCCCAGCTGATGGAGGGTTTCAACTCAGTTATTTTGGACTTAAATGTTGTTCTTCCTAACTGCTCACCCTGCCTCTGACAACTGACCACAGAAAAGGCTCTATCTACCTTAACATATAATTCCATGAACCTCAGGATATCTTTGTTAAACCACCTGATACTGAATTCCTCCCATCAGCATGATATTTAAAATACAATTGGCATTCTCTACTACAGTGAATTCATCTCAAAGTAGGGTGATAGGAAGCAGTATAAATTGGTTCAGTTACATTTCTTCTTTCTTAATGTTTGACTGAAATCAAAATACTCATGGAATGGAAATTGTAATAGGGGATAGGCAGAAGAGATCTTACAGCTTTATGAAGCTGATATGAATTACGCACCTTGGTGGGATATAGTGGTTGTGTGTGTGGGCTGAGCTTCAGGTAGCAAGAGAGAAGCAGAGAGGTAGAATGAGCACTGTGAAGGAGTATGAGTGGGCAGAGAAGATGTATAAAAAACAAAGTAGGTAGAGCACAAAGACAGACATTGTTTTGCCGTTTTTCCAAAAGTAAATTTTACTTCCAATGGGGAGAGGAAATGGACACAGGCTTGAGATTTTCTCTGGAGACCATTTCATTGTATAATTCTCATTCTATCACACAGACAGCCTTGAATAGCTGTATTCTAATTTTTCTCCTTGGCCTCCTCATATATCGTTATTCAATGAAGTAATAATGTTAAAAGCAAGACAATCTATAATGCACTTTCAATAAAACTCTGAAAAACAGTCATTGATCTTGCCTTATGTCGGCTACCTACCCCCAGCTGCCTTATTGCTCTTGTTGTAGAGGTGGTTAAATGACGAAAGATACTTAATATGTAAGTTATGAAACATTTCCACTTCCTTATTTACCACTTAATGGTCATTAAAAGAGTAGGAACATCATCCTTTTCCAGATGATGTAAGATGGATCCTGGCTTGAATAGAGTACTCATTTATCAATAATCAATTACTCAGTTAACCATTAAAGATAATAATCATTTCCACCACACTTACAATAAAATGCTACAAACGTCAATGAATCATTATTTTACCCTAGGGCAGAACTTAAATCAATTTCTTATTACCATTCATTTTAATTCTGCAACTCTGATGGACACTCAAAAGGCCAGAACGTAAGAAAAGCTTCAGATGGCTAAAGGATTAGGAGGAAGGAGGCATGATTTGTGTGAACCCTATAAATTTTATTAAGGATAGCATCCAAGTCGTTTTGACCCATAGAATTTTGACTTGAGTTTCAGGTTCATTCTCATGTTTTCTTATTGTCTGGAGAAACCTTGACCAAGGATTTCTAATTGCAAATTGAACATACTCCCTTAGTTGTTTTGGTCTAATTTGATGATACATTAAATCCACAGGGTAGCTCTTGGATAATGGTGGAATCATGGGGTGGAGGTATAATGCCATTCTTTAGAGGCACTACAATAAAATAAGAGCTCCTCAAGGAGACGAATAGGGCTCTGAGCAGTCTGGCCCCTCCCCACCACTCTTAGCTCATCACACATAACCTGCCCAGGCCCCCCACTGCCTTCACTGAGCCTGCGTTCTTCCAGCCCCTCGTACATCATGTGATCTCCCCGCCACAGAGTGTTTGTGCACACCGTTCCTTCAGCTGCTAAGGGCACTTGTTCCCCACTCCCATTTCACCAGCTTAACATCTATTTCTTCTCTAGTTTTACCATCAAGATTTGTGTCCACGTGGAAGTGTCCCTGATCTTACTAATCCCTCTTATATGATCCCAGAACCCCATGGTTCTTCTTCATCTCTCATACCATAGCTTTGGTTTCCACGTGTGATGGATGGGTTGCATGATTGATGTTATCTCTATGTCTCCCAGGAAGTTGGGAACTTTCTTTGGCCAGGGTTTTGTTTAAGTGTGCTCATCATTGTGGCCCAAAAGCTAGCATAATGTCTGGCCCTTGGCAGATTTTGAATAAATTTCTGATAAATCATATGTGCATGAAGGACAGGTTTAGAAAAGCATATTAAGACCAGAGTGTAGAAGTATTGCAAGTGTTGTGCAGAGTTTGTTGGTTTTTATGGAGTGGTAATAACATTGTATCTTCTTTAAGATTATGAAGTTTCACTGAGGCAATTATTTCCTTGTTGGCTTCTGGTTTTTCTAACAAGTGTTAGGCTTCTTCTATCTTGGTTCCGTCTGCTTTTAAGTGTCTCTGTGGTCTGTGTCGCTCAAATTTTTATTGGATATTCTCCTCTGTTCAGGGAAATTCCTAGATCTGTGTAGGTGCTTGTGACTATCTCATAGTCCTATGTCTTTTGAGTTACTCTTACACAGGCCTATGCAATAAATGCCCACAATATGATAATTTCTGGTCTGGATAAAGAGATGGCCTTCACTCAAATCTACCAGTGAATAAAGCATTTTATAGATCCTCTCAAATATGGAAGAGGCATGGTACTATGATTATCTGGAGTCTGACTACTTGAGAAGATGGGTGTTTTTTAAAAAATTCTTTTATTGGTACATTTTAGTTATACATTTACATTTATTATTGGGAACTTGTACCTTTACATGATGTATCTCTGTTCTTATTTTTTCCCCATTTCCCTGCCCTCCCAACACTCCTTCAACCTTTCCCTATTTACAAAGACTTTGTTTCCATTTTTTCCATTTCTCATGTTTTTTCCTTTTCCTTCTTTTCTTTCCCCTACCACTCCCATTTCCCCTACCCATTTGGAAGTTTTCTTCCTATTTCATATTATCAGTTATTCATTTTAATCCTTATTTACACTTTTAGTTTCTCACACCGGAGAAACTATTTGGTATTTACACATGTGTGTCCTATTTATTTCACTTAAGAGTATCGCCTCAATATGCATCCATTTAGCTATAAATGTCTCTAGTTTGTTGTTCTTTATGGCTGAGTAGTACTCCATTTTATAAAAATAAAAACACATATTCTTTATCCAGTCTCCAGTTGATGGGCAATTGGGCTGTTTCCAAGTTTTAGCTATGTGCTGCTATAAACAGAGGTGCACATATATTGCTTTGATAAGGTTCTTTTAATTCTTTGGGGATGATACTCAGCGGAAGAAGAGCTGGGTCAAATGGGACCTTTAGTCCTAGTTCTTTGAGGTATCTGCATACTGATTTCCACAGTGGTTGCACAAGTCTGCACTCCCACCAACAATGGAGAAAGGTTCCTTTTTCCCTGCAACTCCGCCAACATTTGTTATTGGTTGAATTCTTGATAGCAGCCATTCTTTCTGGGGTGAGGTGGAATCTCAGTGTTGCTTTCATCTGCATCTCTCAAATGACCAGTGATGT
>NW_004624900.1:1345267-1362038 GCF_000247695.1 Heterocephalus glaber | reverse complement strand
AAAAATGGAAACAAAGTCTTTGTAAATAGGGAGGAATGGAGGGGTTGAAGGGAGGGCAGGGGAAGGGGGAAAAATAAAAACTAAGAGAGATTCTGTAAAGGTGCAAATTTCCAATGATGAATGTCATTATATTGTATACCTACAATGTACCAATAAAATAAAATTTAAAAAAATATTCTTGTGTCATTGTTGAAGCTGAAGTGAAGTTAGTAGTGGGAAGACTGATGGGTTGAGGGCTGTGTACTGAACCCTTTTCTTCATCTGTCTCAAGTTTAGTTCAATGAATGCAGAATCCAGTGAATACTATTCTATAAAGAAAATTTCTTGTCTAAATGAGAAGTGGTTCATTCTTCCTAGTGATTCAGTTGCCACTTTACAGAACAGATTTTAATTATAAGTACCAAATTAAATCAGTCTTGTAATGAGTAGGAATTGGTGTTAAAAAAGAATCACTCACTTAGAATTATATCAGTCAAGAAAAGTCACATTAACATTTCATTATAGATGAGACATGATAAAATTCTCAATGACTGCAGAATATATGACTGAATGGATTTCTTCCAAGAGGTCTTGATATGATGTCTGCAGAAAGATCTCCAAAAAGTTCCCTGTTGGCATCATAATCTTATCTTACTCTTTCTGGTCCCAAGGTCTTTCTTTCTTTTAATACATAAATTAAAAATAAAAAATTATATGATTCAGCTTATTATAATGTCTTACTCTGAGAGAATTAATATAATTTCTTCCTACCTCCTTATTGCATTACATTTTAATGTTAAGAAATCTTAAATCATTTTCTATTGTATATACATAAAAACTCTTTAATACACTGAATTACACACTCATTTTAAATATCAAACAGTTGTAGAATTAATCCCAAACCTATTTTACATGGTAATAGGCCACATATTTTTAATCATTGCACTTCTTTTAATCAGTGCATAGTTCCCTGAATAATTATATGCTGTAACCATATGGGAAGAATATATAGTATTTTCAATTTATTATTTGTCTAGGATGCCTGTTTGACTTAATTATTAATAAAATATTATAATGAAATTCAATGTCTGAGTACATTTGACTAGCATGTTTATTGAAAGGGTCTTTATTTGATTTATTTAATTTTATTTAATATAAAAATAGAAGCACTGATTGGTACCAAATTGTTTCAAGGCTATCTTTAGTAGTATCTAGAATTTACCTAATAATTTCTGCTTAATAAGTAATTAGTTCACGTCAAGGAAGTGCCATGATAATTTAATTAAACTGTCATCTCTCAACTTGAACATATAGACCTACAATTCAAGATTAGATGAGGCAGCAATTTGACCTTATCTAATATTGCTGAAAACATACATAGTCTACGCCTTCTCCAATTCATTTCCAGATTTATAACCTGGACATAAACGATATACAAACTTTTTGGTTTCAGAATACATTTATACTTTTGAAATTCCCAAACAGCTCCTGTTGATATGAGATGTATCTACCATATTATAAAATTGAGAAATTAAAAAAAATTAATTCATTTAGAAGTAAGAAAAAGAGACATTTACAGGTTGATATAGCATGTAAAAATAACTATATAGGTCCCAAGCACATAACAGAAGGATGAGTGGCATTATTTTACCCTTTTAGAAATCTTTCAAGCTATTTCTTACTAGAAAGTAGCTGTATTCTCATGTCTGTTTCATACAGTCTGTTGCAGTATTTTTGTGTTTTTTGTGATACCAAGGATTGAACTCAGGACCTTGTGCTTGCAAGGCAGTTGTGGTGCCACTGAGCTAAATACCCTGCCCCACTGCAGTATATTTTTTATGCGAAGCATATGAAGAAATTCTAGCTTCACACAGAATAGGTTATCTGGAAAGAAAGTTATTATTCAATAGCAGTTGCAGATAACTGTGGCTATTATTTTTGTTACTACATCCAAACTCAGCATGTAACAATATCTTATGGTTAGCTGCAATGTGGAATTTGAAACCCTATCAGTAGACACTTTGTACTATTGCATTAAAATGAATTGGTCTATCTTATACCTTGGGGGGTTTTTCAACCCATGCATAATTTTGTAACATCACACATTAGCCATTTGGAAAATATTGATTCACTGAATTAAGTGGCTATTCCAAATATTATTGCATTTATTATAGAATTGGAAAATATAGTTATTAATGCAATCTTAAATCATCAGAAAGGTCGTTAGACAGTCAGAAGTTGTTCAGATCATTATGGGACATGCAAATTCTCCAAATATTTAAATTTCACCTGAAATCTCAGTGTATTTGTTTTGTTTTGTTTTTGTGGTACCAGGGATTGAACTCAGGACCTTGTGCTTGCCAGGCAGATATGGTCCCACTGAACTAAATCTCCAGCCCCGAAATCTCAGTGTATATATGGGGAACAAATACTGTCTGTTGTTTTCCTCAAAGCTACAAACTCAGTTAGATCAAATATCCAGTCCTGTCAAATATGCACATGTCAATCAATAATTCTTGAAAGTAAAAGTGTTCATGAAGGGGGCTTCTTGCTTAGCTTTCAACTCAACGCTAGGGTTTTTCTTGAGAAAAATCATCTTGTACTACTTGTCTACGTACCAGAAGTAGTTGATGTTTCCTTCCCGTTTTGTCTCACAGAATATTTGAAAAGGTCCATACTTCAGGGTTGATTAACATTTAATAAAATTAATTTTTGCTCTTTTATTAAGAATATTTTGTTTTTGTTTTTCAAGACAAGGTCTCCTTATGTAGTCTACACTGGCCTTCAACTTGTGATCTTTCTGCCTCAGGCTCCAGGGTGCTGGGATTACCTCTTTCTCCTCCCTTTCCTCCCTCTCCACTACTTCCTCTTTCTCTCACTTAGCTTCTTCTTCTCTTTCCCCTTTCTCTCCCCCTTCCTCTCCTCCTTCTTCCTCCTCCTCCTCTTCTTCCTCTTCCTCTTCTTCTCCTCCTCCTCCTTCTCCTTCTCCGAGTGTGTTAGTAACACCGAAGCTGGCACATAAATTAACATACAGTATCTTGCTCATTTTCAATCACATTACTCTTATCTTTTCTTTTCCTGCCCTCAGTCCCCTTCCCCTTCTGTAAACATCTATCTTCTATATTCTTGTCATCTCTTTTCTTTCTTTCTTTCTTTCTTTCTTTCTTTCTTTCTTTCTTTCTTTCTTTCTTTCCTTTCTTTCTTTCTCTTTCTCTCTCTCTCTCCATCTCTCTTTCTTTTTTTGTTTGTTTCTCAGGTAAGAGAAGAAATCATGAAAGGGAAATATGTGATA
Source organism: Heterocephalus glaber (assembly GCF_000247695.1). Next base: position 1,358,767 of record NW_004624900.1, on the reverse strand, counting down.
TTTCATTTTCTCAGCCTGGCTTATTTTGCTTAACAATATGATCCCTATATTTACCTATTTTCCAGCTTCTTTACTAAGAATATTTTAAAGAGAGACTGATGTTAAAAAGAAAAACTACAAATGGATGATAATGAAGACCATGACATTAATATGGTCAACTAATACTTAGCCAGGATTGATGACACAAGCCTGTAATGCCAGCACTTGGGAGGCTGAGGTAGGAGGATCGCTGTGAGTTCAAGGTCAGCTTGAGCTACATAGTGAGTTCAAGGCCAGCTTGAACTACATAGTGAGACCCTGTCTCAAAAAAACCACAAAACAAAAAACTAAACAGAAAACAAAAAACAAAAACAAAATACTAATACTCCTTATGTTAGGGGCATATACCCTTACAATACCCCTAGTAATAATACTCCTATTATGCTCCTAAAGTTATAATTTTATTATGCCCTTGTTAATGCAGTGCTGTCATTGCCTGGATTAGGGCAACAGCACATTACCCGTCATAGCATTTATGCCATCAGAAGAAATTCAATAATGTGAGATGGACAAATGATGTCTTTGTGTTGTTATGAAAATGGCTTGACCTTGGGATCCCCCAGAGGTCATGGGCAACACTTTGAGAACTTCTATTAGAGAAACTCTTATACAGGTACAGAAGGAGGCAGGTAAAGTAATAGTCACTATAGTATTATGAAAAGAGAAAGAAAAAGTGTTTGAAATGTTCATTGACAGAATAAATAATGTGTATATATACACTATATATATTTTAAGTACATAAAAATATATACAGAGAGATAAAGGGGAGAGGTGAAGGGAGGGAGAGGAGAGCACAGCATTACAATGGAAAAATTCAGTATCCTGGATGAAGGGATCTCAGAGATTAAAAATGCACTTTGCACTTCAGTTCACTGGGCCTAGGTACATGGGAGTGGCCAGCCCAAGAACTGCTAGTGAGCTCAGTGTGTCAGCAGATAACATATAAAAATAATAAAGGCAAGAGAAAAATAAACAACAGTATGTGGAAATTTCACAGAGCCAAGAGGACTCAAGATTGCAGTGAAAGATCAGTTAAATGAAGACTGGGAACTATTTATAACTGTCTGATCTGTTATTTATATGCAGCGATAACTTACATCTGTACTTAGATTTAAATTTACTGCTGAATGAATTGTACATAAGTTGTTTCAAGGTATGAATTCTATTATTTTCAACTTGAAACCTTTTTGAGGCATTCATTCCTCTTATGCCAAAATAATCCTATGAAATATTGCTACAAAATATCTGATCTGTGGGAACTCAACAGGCATTTGTATCCAAGACTCCAGTTCTCAGGGTGGGCAGACCCAATAAACAGTGCCTAAACATGGTTGCCTTCTTTGAGTGTACTTACTAGATATATTTATGATGCCTGCTAAAAGACAGACCCAGTGATTGGAGCAATAGTGGGGGTGGAGGATGGCAGTTTGTGACATAGGACTTCTCTCTCATGGACCCGTAGTTGGCACCTGTGTACCTATCTACAGTTTGGCAATATATACAGTGTCTAGACGGGGCTGGTCAGATATTTAACTCTCTCTGCATGCACACATACACACACACACACACACACACACACTTGAGGGAATTGGAAATATGCCATGATTTTAACCAAGTAGTTCAGAGATACTACAGGAAGGTAAAACCCCCAAGTGGCTTATGATTAGGCCAAAGTTACAAGGAGATGGAAATTATTAGAAGACACAATGAGCCAAGAAGTCATAAAGGGAAGAATCAGATATGTTCAGGAAGCAGAGACATTATGAAATAGAAACCATGTGTCCCTTGAAAAAGTTCTAGAAAATAATCTGTCTCCAGAGTTATCCACATTCTTGATGGTCTCTAAGGCAGATCCAGATCCAGTGTCCTTAGTGAGTGAGTTTCTGTCCAGACAACCAGATAAGCCCAATAGTGTGGCATTGATTATTTGAGTAATTTGGGGATTTAAAAAATATATATATGAATGACAGTATATCATTTGGATTCGTACATTGCTTATATAACATATTTATCTATGACTTTTTGTTGGCCGAAAATAGCAAAAATCTAGGAAAAGCAACTTTTAAAATAGAAATATTGAGTGAAGTGATGATTAGGAGAGATGTGAACCTTCTTACTTTAAAAAGAGACACTAAAAAGGAAGTGGCTGTTTATCTAGTTTCTGGGAAAATAACTAAGTCCTGGGTTTTGTTTGTTCAGCTGAATGATTAGAAGGGAGTTTGCTACTGCAGCTGACTGAGGATCGTCTCGTTAGGAGACCGAGGTAGCTCCACTCCAGATGCAGTCGGGAGGTTCTGAGGGGTTTCAGACTGGTTGGCGTCTTCCTTTCTTCAAAGCCGTATCAGTATTTCATGTTAAAAAACTAGCAGTGCTAGAGGCCATAATGCTTCGCCTTTAGGCAATTTCAAAGTAAATTCAAACCTAAATATATTCAAAAGAGAATTTATGTAGTGCCATTATTAGTAAATAATTCCTGGATCTTTTTCTTCAGCTCTCTCCTCACTGCTTAAACAATCACAAAGACTTACATGGTAAATATATTACATGACTTAACTGACTCAGTCCTTCAATAAGCCTGTGAGATAGATACCAGTTTCCTCACTTCACAGATGGAAGAAAGGCCAGATAGCTTCCCAAGCCCACATGCCTAGAGAGTGGTAGAATATGAGCTTAAATCCAAGCAATCAGGCTGCCAGAACTGTTATCACCTCCATTACACTGAACTTTACTAACAGGCATATTTGATCCATCCATTTATTTTCTCAAAATCTAGACTGTTAATTTCCTTATGTTTTTTCCTGTATATACATGGTGATCTTAAATATTGTTCCAAGAGAGTATCCATTGCATTGGCTATATAATCAAGTAACTACTTACTACAACAAAGGATCAAGAAAAAATGCAAATAGTTACTTTTGATTTGATAAATATTCTGTATGCACCAAAGAAAGGTCAAAATTGACCTAATGGCCAGGCATATTATGAATCTTTTCATTTACTTTCAAGTATTTACCAAAAGATATTAACAATAATCTCATGGGGCATTTAATAGCTATCAACAAAATAACAACAATGAGTTGTTGAGCGTGTAGAATTTTCCAGTTATTGTCCCAAATGCTTAGACTTCTTTCATTCACACTTGGTGGCATTTTTGGGGTGGCATAAACATCCAAACGTTGCAGATGAGGAAACTGATGTTTCTTAAGCATCAATGTCAATTCCAACTCGTGCTGTTTATCAGTGCTTCTCTCCTACTTTTCTAATTTTTGCAATGTATTTTGTTGGTTGTAGGATTCCAGATTGACAGATTTTTTTAACTTTCAGAACTGTAACAATGTTATTCCATCAGTTTCTTGTTTGTGTTGCTTCTGACAAGTCTCATTTTTCTTACCTCTCTTCCTCTGTATGTTGGGTGATTTTAAAATATTGTCTTTATATTGTTTATGTTTCAGTATGGTTTTTTAATAATAAGATAAGACCTAGTTTTATTGAACTGTTGAATCTATGGCTTTTTATTTTCATCTAGTTTGAAAAAAAATGTCCATTATTTCTTCAAACATTTACCCTTCAATCTTTTCCCCTTCTTTCTTTCTAGAGCTTCAGCTACATATGTTGCTGCTTTACATTTCCCCATTGGTTATTGTAATTCTGTTACATTTTTATTATCAATCTTTTCCCTACTGACTTCAGTTGGGGTAGCTTACATTACTAAATCCACAAGCTCAATAAAATTTCCTTTTTTAGCATCTAATAAATTCATTTCACCTAATAAATTGTTTATTATACAAAAGTTTTTCTTATATTTTATATTGTACTCTTTCTTATTATACTTTAACTTTATAATACTTGTTAAAAATTCTTTGACTATAATTAGATATACTTCTGGTTCTGTTTTTATTGACTGACCTCTTTTCATGGTTTCAGATCTTGTTTTCTGGCTTCTGAAGGGATGTCTAGTAATTTTTGATTGAGTTTTGAAAATAATGAATTTTATGTTGCTGAGTGTCTGGCTTCATGACTAACCTTAAAAGATACTGGGCTTTGTTCTGGCCAGATAAATCACTGTTCAGTTTTGTCCTTTTGGAAATTGTTGAAGTTTTGATAGGGAAAACATAGAGCAGCTTTTATTCTAGGGCTCATTTAGTCGTGCTACTAAAGGGTGGTTCTTTTGGGATGTGGACTGAGCGCCCTGGATATTCAATGAGGCTCTCAGCTTGTTAGAACCCAGTCATCTCTCAGGCTACTATGGCCTCTAGAAATTGCTTAGCTCACAGCCCCCTGGCAGCTATTAACCTCACTTCATGGGATTTCATTCTGCATACATGCAGCTGAAGGTTTAGCAGCAGCCTCAGAAGATCCTTACCTGCATTTCTGGAACTTTGTCTCTCAACAGGGTCTTTTCTAGGGCTGTGCCTCACAAATTCTGACTGGCTCAGTCTCCCTGCCTCTTCAAATTTGGAAGATTGTCATGGTGCTTGAAGTCTCCAGGCAGAAATCCAGGATATTTCCAGGGTTCCTTTGATATACTTCCTTTCTCACCTGCACAGCTTTCATATAGTTTACTCAGTTCTATAATTGTTTATGGCAGGAAGGAAAATTTCCTAATTGTAAGAGGTTTCCATATACATATAAAGCTTTCAGGAATAAAGAGATTGAGAAAAGTGAGTTAAATAATCTGAATATATATTATTTGATTAAAGAGAAGGCAAATAAGAATAGGATACCTTGAACTTTTCTATTATTAATAAATAGTAACTGATGAGGTACAACAAACTCTTCTAGGAGTAGAAATGGTCAGGAATCAGAAATTTTCAGTACTTAATTTTCTTAGGCTTTAAATCATTCTATTTTCAACAAAGGAGAAAAGTATCTAAATTCTTCTACACACTAACACTCTTGGCATTCTTGCCTATGGGAATCTGATGATGGCTGGATTAACAGTGTGAGAAAAATTTTCTTCTTTGGGCATTCTAAGGAAAAGGGGAAAAATTCAGTTTGGGCTTGTTTTGTTTTTCACATAGAATGAGGGTTCAAGATTTTGTTTATTTATTCAGGTTTTATTTTAATACTTTTTGCTACTGGCTAGGGCATAGGAACTAGGGTAGGGTGGGAGTTGAGCTACCATAATTTAAAAACACATAAGTAAAAACAATGGAGCCTATTTAAAGAATTTCAAACTCAAAAATACTTATCCGCTAAACCCAACAGCTATAAACTTTATTTTCTCCACAATGAATCCCTGACTCCTTTTCTCTCTGAAGAATGACTGACTGCAACTGATGTCTCTTTTTCTGAGCTACCTCCTGAAATGGGCAGGTAACGTGTCTTCTTTTATTCTTCTGTTCCATAATCAGTCCATTTAATGGAATCAAAACCATTTTCTATCCTTGCCTCACACAGATGGTGCTGTTGATTCAACATTATTAGGATGAGCTATGGAAGGCGTTTTACTGAGCTGGGCAGGGGTTTGTGCTTAGCTCTCTGTATAGTTTCCTGGAGTTCCTAGAACCCAATGTCGTATCTTCGGAAGATTTCTGTTGTCTTGCAGAAAAGTTTGGGGGCTGTCTCAGAATTCTGCCTGCCAAAAAAGGGAAACATGATCTAACTTTTCATAACACTTTATTCATCCATTTATATACACCTTTGTATGCATGTTTATATCCATGTAAAAAAGGTTTTTTTTTTCAGATATACCAAGGTGTTAACAATTATTGTCACCAGGAAAGTGGAAGAGAAATACTTACTTTCATATTTTAATCCTTTTGCCTATCTACATTTTCTAATATTTCTCTATTAAATGAATATTTAAAAGATGAGTTTTTAAAAAAGATTTAAACAGCTTTAAAGATTTAAAATGGTAACCTCCCTCACCATGAAGCACAAACAGAATAAAATGCTGATTGTATTTCCAATGTTATTGACTTTCTTACCATTTGCACTAACATCACTTAATATTTAGTTAAAGTAGGGGTGTTCAATGCATAGCCCTCCTCTGTGGTTGCTTCAAGATCATGAAAAATGGAAGGTAGAGAAATTGACAGGGGCACTCATTAAGGAGCTCATAGGGAGGGAGCTCCTCTCTGCATACATTACTCATAGAAAGAGTACAGAAGATTCATGACATTGCTCCTGACAACATTGAAATTCTTTTTAATGGGGGTATGACCTAAAACAAACCTTTGATACCTGATCATGATGATGGGCTGTTTATTTATTTCTTCTCCTTCATTTTCAGCAGGAGAGATGATTAATGTACCTACCTTTCCCATGATGGCCTCTGTGTACAAGGTGGTGTCCTTGAAGGGCATTCAATGTTTTAAAGTGCTGATCCATCTAATTCCTTCCTTACAGGCTGTCTGGGGAGGACACCAACAGCAACCCAGGAGGTTTGCCCTCCAACCTGTGCAGGAGGAAAAATGATCGAAATGGGAGCTTAGAGGGGATCGTGGCTTGAATCAAAGGTGAGAAATTTTCTAGGCACCTAGGAAGCCAACATCCTCGTGGAGGGCAGCTTCAGCCAAGTTCAGGGAAAACACAACCATGATCCAAGGGACAGTTGCCTGGTGTGTGGAGGCCTTGTACAAAGGCAAGAGAAGCCAAACAGCAACTGAATTTTCCATGTTATTATTTTTAATTTTTAATATTGATAAAAATGTACATAAAACTTATTATTCTTAAGCATACAGTTCAGTGGTGTTGATCATATTCATGTTATCATGCATCCCTCCAGCACTTTTTCATTCTACAAACCTGAAAGCCTATGCCTGTTGAACCATAGCTCTCTGTTTCCCCTTCCTCTCGGCCCCAGGCAATCACCATTATACTTTTTGTCTCTATGAATTTGACTGTTCTAGATTCTTCACATAACTGGACTTGTACACTATTGTCTTTTTGTGAGTGAGTTATTTCACTTAGCATAATGTCCCCAAGGTTGATCCATGTTGCAGCATGTGTCAAAATTCCTTCTCTTTTAAGAATGATTAATAATTCATTGTATACCACATTTTATTTATAAATTTATCTGTTGATGGACTGTTTGGTTGCTTCCACCTTTTGGACACTGTGAATATATATTTAAAACCCTGCTTTCAAATATAAATCTTCTGGAAGTATACACAGAAGTAGAATTGATGGATCATATGATAATTCTATTTCTAAATTTTCATTGTTTTAAATAACAGGTATGCCATTTTACATTGCCACCAATTTGTTTTATTACTTTTGTGCTTATACTTTATTATATATATTATACTTCATTATATATTTGTCCTACTTCAGATTACTCTTCAGTTGTAACTAAGGTTTTAAGTAACTTAAAGGCAAAGATGATTTCTTAGAATTTTAAGATATTTTACAAAAAATTTGCATCCTTGTGGGCATAATGCTGAGGACATGGTGGGTACTGAATTCTTATTGAGTCACTAATTGTGAAAGCCAATAATCAAATGTATAATAAATTGCTGATAACATCATCCCCAGGAGGTAAATGCCAGAAACATAGGAATGAGAACATTAGTGTAGCAATGTCAGGAGTTAGAGAAGATTATGCAATTCTTTAGGCTGATTATCCAATACTACTACATATTTTGAGGAAGCATCATTTGCTTCACAGAAGTACCATTAGGTGCAATAATAGAGAAAGCAAGGGGCAATGGAAGCATCTGACAGATACGAGGCATTTGGCCATAGGAGGTGAGACAGAGTGTGGGTCTGCATGGAAAAGCCTCCCACTGTAGAGGTAAAGGGTAGGAACTGTAGATATCAACTGCAATGAGCTAAGGAATAATTGAGTCGCCTTTTGATTCCTGGGCCTCATCCTCAGAGATTCCCATCCAGTAAGTCCTGCTGAGGCTCAAAAACCTACAGTTTGAAACTACAATAGAGAAAAAATAATTTGAGAGAAGTGATTCCCAGCAAAGTGAGATGCTGTCAGGTGGTAAAACCAACTGTGGATTATTTGTGTTAACACAGAAAAGCTGTGGTGTTATGAACTAATGACTCACAAGTGCTGGGCTGTAAATTGTTGTCCATGGGCTGGCTATCTCATTGTTACAAGGACCTGCTACTTGAAGAGATACCTGGGCCCCAGTTCCAATTCTCAGCATGTGCTGAGTTATTCTCTACCCTACTGGGGGGCGGGATTTAGAGAAGGTACACTTGTCCCAGCTCGAGAGTGATGGTTAGATCCAAGAGACAACTGAGAATTTTAGATGAAAGAACCCAAGAGGGAACCCCGACCATCACCCTAAATGTCATCCTGGCTGCCCTAGTGTTTCAGTTCTTAGTATAGTTGATGCAAACTCAACATTGCAGTCTGTACAGCTGTGGTTTCTTCCTCAGTACAGTTGGGTGGTGCTAATTGTACAGGGTGTTTTTTCCTGGTGCTCCTGTCTCTGGTGTGTGTGTGTGTGTGTGTGTGTGTGTGTGTGTGAGTGTGTGTGTGTGTGTGTTTTTCTGGTTGAGCTCAACTTTATTCAGCACAAAGATTTCAGCCCTTTACAAATTTTCTCCAAGATTCCCACTCATGAATTTTTGAGGTTCATAAGTTTATTAAATTTCCTAATTTACTGAAGAGTCACAGAATTAAGAAGGTACCCATATTGCCACATGAGTGTCATGCACCACTAACTAAATTCTGTACCATCTTCTATTATATTTTTAAAAGTTCAGGGCCCCAGTATGTGCCATCCCTGGTCATGTGAATTATAGTGAAGACTGTCATTCTCTATCTGAGGACCACTGCCTCATCAGAATTTTAATCAACTTCAATTTTCCATTTCATTACCCCTCAAAAAATCTATGGGGAGTATGTTGTGTTAAGATGGTTGTGTGTGATGTTGTTTGTCTAGGATCCAGGGTCCTGTGTACAAAATGTATCATGATCTTGAGCATTGTAGGGTGAAGTAATACCCCATTAAACTCACACAGTTGCCTCAAATTCCATTTCTTTTTCTCCAAACTAAGAATATTCTCATAGTGATTCAGATTTTATCACATAGAATCCTCTGACTCCTTTAGCCAAGAGCTGCAGCCCTGAAGCTGAGATCAGGAGGGCTAACATTCCATTTTGTTCCTCCTCATGCCATGCTCAAAACTTAGATCTCTATGTCTTCAGTATTGAGATAGAGATGGTAGGCTCATACTAAGAAGTGAAGAAGAGAGTATCTGACCTAACAGAAACTTATTTACATTATTTTTGGCGATACTTTAAACATTATGGGTATCCTTAGTGTCTGGTTTCATCATTTGTTCTCCAAAGGCAAGGGGTGGAATGATGGAAGAGAGGACTAGAGGTCTTTCTAGAACCATTAGCTCCACCAAATTGCCATAATAGTCAGCTCCTAGGTTTACAGCTACTGTAAATTGAAGTAACATTAGTCTAACAAAAATATTACCTTTCACCTTTTCCTGCAGTCCACTGCTGAAAGCAGTGAATTTGTGGAGAATAAGAATTTATAACCAAGATTTGAGTTCCATTTCTATTTGGTTGTGCTAGACTTTACATTTCACACTTTAACTTTAATTCATTTAGTCAATACATTTTGTTAAGCAACCCCTGCACTTGGTGAAATACTAATATCAGTGGATTAATGCATCAGTGAGATCATACTGAATGTTCTGTAGGAGGTGAGGACTGGTTGGGGAGTGGGTCACTGAAGGCATAGCCTGGGAGGGTGTATTCTTGTCTCCATCCCTGATTCTTCCTAGCTCTCTCTGCTTCCTGGCTGCCATCAGGTGAGCAGCTTTTCCCTGCCATGCCCTTCCATCATGCCATTTAGGCCTTGGAGTCAGCTGATCATAGATTAAAACTTTTGAAACCCTGAGCCACAATAAACCTCTGTTTTTTTAAGTTGTGTGTGTTGAGTATTTTGTTCTGACGATGGGAAAATGACTGATACATATTTTATAGACTGGGTCATGGAGGTCTTTCTAAGGAAAAACATTGACAGTGAGACCTAAAAGGTGAGAAGAAACATACCAAGTGCAGAGATGAAGGGTGACTTAAGGTGGTTTCCCAGGCAACACCCTGAAGCTGAGGAACTGGATGAAGCAGAGTGAGTGGGAGTAAATGGGAAGAGGTCAGGACCGGCAGATGGCTGCCTCGGGAACATGTCCAGGAGCTTGTGAGGTATAGCAGAGTCCTGAGCTCTGGAGAGGGGAGAGGCCAGGGCTGGGAGCAGAAAGAATGGTTTGAGGCTTCCTGGTTGCCCTGCCCAAACTATCTTGTACAGGTTTTAAATGCTGCATTTTCACAATCAATTGCAATTTATTCCTTCTAGATGGCTTCCTTTCTTTACTTCACTTTTCCAGTCAAGGACTGTGGTTTAGTTGGGTGTGGTCTGAGTTGTCTCCTAGGTCTGTTAAGACACACAGCATGGTCACCGAGTGGCACTATTGGGAAGGGACAGTGAATCCTGTAGGACAATGATGGCGAACCTTTTAGAGAACAAGTGTCCATACTGTAACCCAAAACCCAAGAATCTATCTCAAAGTGCCAGGACTGCAATTAAATCCAAATACTGAGATTTTAGTTTAGAAAAAAACCTCCTACATTAACATCATTTTCTTAACAGAAAAACAATAACAGAGCCTTCAATGTTATAAACAGCTTTATATTGAATGGTAAAGTTTGCATCTGGCATGCTTTTGCACAGTTAATGTGATCTTTGCTGTTACAACAGCTGTATGCTGTATGCACGCCGATAATCTGTCAAACCTTGGCTCATGCTTCGTTAGTTTGAGAGCAACACTTGCAGCCTTGGGTCATCTGTTAGTCTGTTTCTTGTATCAGATTTGATATAATTCAAAGCTGAAAACAGCTGCTCACATGCATAAGACGATCCAAACAAACTAAGAAAAGCAATCCCAAGTGCTTTCATTGACTTAAAATTATTTGGCCAAGAACTCTACATTAAGCATTTCATTTTCAGAACTACCAGCTGTGTTGTTCCTTCACCCTCCCTTCACACTCTATCTTCTCAAGTATTGCACGCAGGTCATAGAATTTATTTTTCCAGTTAGAGCTTTCTTGAAATTCTAATAGCTCCATTTCTAGATTTCCAAAATCTAACCGGTATGAGCAGGAAAGATTAAGTTCTTCGAAGTTGGCTTTATCTGGAGAAGTAAGAAAACACAATATTGTCTCCATCTTACAGAATCCAAAAATCTGTTATTAAAATTCTCCTTTGTAGGTGTTGCAGTGCTAGAAAAATCTTCGTAGATTTCCTGGTGGCTTGCAGGATTGCCTGCAAATGTTGTAGAAGTTTCTGAGTGCATTTTTAGATTTGGAAAATATGTAGCTGCCCACTTTCTAGGTCTCTCAAAAACATGCAATTTTCTTTTAAATATTTTGATATTATCCTTTCTGCTGTTTGCCCTACACCTTGTAGCTTTTGTTCAGTAGACTGAAGTGTACTGTAAAATTTGTAAAAACATGAAATTGTTAAACCAGACCATCTCAGTGAGCTGTGGATATTCTGGCCTCTTTTCATTCATAATCTGTTTAATTTCATCCAAGCAGGCTACTAATCTCTCAAGACTCACCCTCTGCTCAGCCACCATCCTCTGCTTGAACCTCATCAAGAAGTGCTTGAAACTGTCAAAAACTAAAAGCATGAGCTATGGTGATGTAATTCATCATTTTTGTGACACCTTTGAGGATATTATCTATTTTTTTCTGCTTTCCCTGGTACAAAGAGCTTCTTGATGCATAATATAATGAAATTAAATGACTGGATGTTTGCTTCTTTGACAAGGAACTGTATGAAACCAGATGCAAGGTGTCCATGCAAGGTGTCCCAACAGGAGTAATTGAAACCATTTTTTCTGGTCTTATGTTTTGTGACAAAAAAGCCTCCATCACATCATTGTAGATATCTGTTCCTTCTGTTCTTTCAGGCAAAGATACCAGTTTCACCAGCTCTTCTCCCATGATATACCGACAGCATAACACAAAATTACTGTTAGCCTTGCATGGTTATTTATATCTGTGCTTTCATCAAATCACATGGAATAACAGGCTGCCTTTTCTAAGTCAATGGTGAGCTACTGACACATCATTTGTCATGCTCAGGACTCGATCTTTAACAGTATTTCTGCAAAATGGCATCTCAGAGATGAGTTGCATAGTTTTATCCTTGTTTGAGAAATCATGAAAAAAGGAAACACTCCCAGACAACATGGCCATTTTGGTAAAATCTCCATCAGAGAGAGGCTTACCATGTTTTGCTGAACATGGTGAAATTTGAAAGCTGGCAGCTGTCAGATGATTTGTTTTTGACAGATAGTTGCAAAAACTATCACCAAGTTCACCAACAGTTTCACCAAGTTCAGCAACACTTTTGTGGTTGTTGTCAAAGTGCCATCTGACACAGATGTGTGACAGACTCACTACACAGACTACATAAAGCTTTCCCATTGTGTTCAATCACTCCAATGCCTCTGTTCAGGCCTCTTGGAATGATCTTCCACTATCTGTTTTCAGTTTTGCTTTTTTTTGTTGTAGTAATTTTGTGTGTGTGTGTGTGTGTTCAAGAGTTGACACAAAATTTTAAAAAAGTGCTCAATACAAATCTATCCCTATACCAAAAATAGCTAACACTATTAGTTAACACTGAAGAATTGGATATTCCCAGACTCAACAATCTATAGCAGTAATTCTCAGCTGGGGTTCTTCTTGAATTAGCTGACCACCAGTGCAAGGAGGCAATGGTCCCTCAGCTTTTGGCCTGCTCTGAAAGAGGCATCTGAGTGCATTTCCTACTTTGTAGGGGCTTCTACTAAAGTCACAGCCAGTCCAAGCAAATATATATCCTAGCACTTGTTTTCACAAATTCTTCACAAACAACTAAATATGATGCTGCATGTTCAAATATGCCAAGCGGACAGCACAACATAAAAGAATCGTCTCTTAATTAGAACATCTCTTTGCTAAATCTTAGATATACAATTTCAAATTTTTTATAAGAAAACTCAAAGCTAAAATCTTGTGTTAATAAAAATGAATGTATGAAAACTCAGCCAGCCCGCTGCAGACAGGCAGGTCTGTGCACGCCCTACCGAGGTCCTGAGTTGCACAGAACACACTGAATCATCCTGCTGCAGAAAGGCAGGTCTGTGCACACCCTACCGAGGTCCTGAGTCACGGGGAAGACCCTGAATAACCCGGCTGCAGACAAGCAGGTCTTCCCATGCCCTACCAAGGTCCCCAGTCATGTGGAATAAGCCGAAACAGCCCACTGAAGACAGGCAGGTCTGTGTGAGCCCTACCGAGGTTCCAAGTTACGTGGAAGATGCCGAATCACCCCGCTGCAGACAGGCAGCCACCTGGTTCCATGCTACAAAGACACAGAGGACACCAGACCACCAGACCAAGATGCTGAGTCCTGCTGCTCCCGGCCCAGAGGTAGGGGGCTTCTGAGCCACCATCCCACTGCTCCTGGTCCAGAGGAAGGGGCTTCC